>WSYH01014715.1:0-15166 GCA_036426205.1 Ascaphus truei
GACAGTCTCACAGCCCGGGCTGGGGGTGTTACTCCCTCATATTACAGTCACAGATATAACCTTCCTGCTGCAGTGAGACAGTCTCACAGCCCGGGCTGGGGGTGTTACTCCCTCATATTACAGACACAGATATAACCTTCCTGCTGCAGTGAGACAGTCTCACAGCCCGGGTATAACCTTCCTGCTGCAGTGAGTCTCACAGCCCGGGCTGGGGGTGTTACTCCCTCATATTACAGTCACAGATATAACCTTCCTGCTGCAGTGAGTCTCACAGCCCGGGCTGGAGGTGTTACTCCCTCATATTACAGTCACAGATATAACCTTCCTGCTGCAGTGAGTCTCACAGCCCAGGCTGGAGGTGTTACTCCCTCATATTACAGTCACAGATATAACCTTCCTGCTGCAGTGAGTCTCACAGCCCAGGCTGGAGGTGTTACTCCCTCATATTACAGTCACAGATATAACCTTCCTGCTGCAGTGCGACAGTCTCTAATATACCCCTAAAAAATGAGAAAGACAATTGAACAGGGACATTTTATTGGAAACATGAATTGTATATGTATTTACTTTTGTTTGACTCATTTATTGTCAGGTTGCTTCGGGGCATTCACAGGGATTTTTAGCACAGTGCAGACAGTATGCTATGTTGATCTTTGCTCATCTCCTGAATGGCATTTCCTTTCTCTGTAAAGATAAAACACAAAGATATTTATCATGTTAACTTATCAGTTTTAATCCTACCATGTCCAAGGATTTAAGACACCATCAATCCTGATGATTTCTATATATTTCACTGAAGACTACCTAGTTTGTACCATACCTAGCCTGAATAAGGGGTTCAAATTAATACAAACAGCACCAATCCACAAAGTAAGTGGATTGTCTTAAAACAAATGACACACTCACTAGAGTATTTTAAGTCACAACAGCTACGTTCTTTTACTCCTCCCCCTGACGAAGTTTGCAAAGACAAATGAAACGTACGTAGGGCTTACGGCGTCAAGACGGTGGCATCAATGTAGGAGGCGGTCAGAATCAGCTGCTTCAGCTCCCGGAAGTATCCTGTAACCAGCACTACTACCATACGGTCGTATCACGGCGTTTTTCCAACTCTACATTAAGCGCCCAGCTTAGCTTTGTTCTCTAACTACTACAATTATTTGTATATGTCTATTGTAAACCAAATTTATGAGGTGATCTCACTTTACATCTCGATTTGTTACACAGGGTCTCAGCGTGACCCCCATCAGGTCACGTGACACCTATCATTACACGGCCACACGAATTATACATCTAATACTGGCTAATATATGTGCTACAACAGTGCAGGTTTACGATTGCATAAGATGCCATAATTCCGGATAACCTTGTCACCAACACTAATATGTTATGCTAATCCTCTATTGCTACACTAGGCACTAGCTATAGGACTTCACTATATCTATGTTGTTTCATGCTGTGCTACATTGTAGCATGTGGTAAAAGGGTGTTTACATCAGTTGCATTGTATGCCTTATACTGTTTCCCTAACCACTACACAGCTTTATACAACTAATACTGTGTCCTGTTACACTGAAGTAGTGCTATTCACTTTATGTGGCTTGAACTATGAGGTTAATATTTAGAGCAAGCATTATTAATACCTTGGTGTGCGTTTAGGTAGTACAAGCTGAATTAATGAACAGCGCTACCACTAACAGCAGCATTGATCTGAGTGTGCTACTCAAGATATGTCTATTACTCTATATAACATCTAGAGTGATAGAATAGGAGAAGTGTCTCCTATGCAATGTTCACAGGGAACGTCCATGTATAAATATATCCTTATATCACACTTTGTCTTTCCAGAAAAAACAGCATACTAGAAATCAGACCTCCAAAACTCCACAATGTCCGCAATCAGTGATGTCACTATCAGACCCTTAATAGCCACTCTGTGTGGACTCCCACTAACCTTTAAAATAGGTATATCTTGTATGGGTGTCACAGGCTAAGGGTACAATGATGTGGTGAAACTGAATAAACTGAATCGCAAAGAAAAGGAATAGACTCACATGGATGATTTGCTTGAGGTCCAGGTGCTGTTAGGCGTGCTCCTACCGAAGGAGTTCAAGATGCAGGAAGTCGTGGATGTGGCGGTGCAATGCCTTTGAAAAAATGTGGAACGAGATTGCAGGGTACTGGGTACAAAGTTTATTGGCACATAAAAAACAAGACACGCAAGCACTCTTGACGCGTGTTCAGCAGCAAGAGTACTCTTTGACAAAGGCCATGCGGCTGAAAATGCGTCGAAGAGGCTTGTGTGCTGGTTGTTTATGTGCCAAAATAAACTTTTGTACCCATGTACCCTGCAATCTTCGGTCCCAAGTTTTTTCAAAGGCAGTTGCACCGCATCCCCACGATTCTTCTGCATATATTAACATCTAGACCTAAGGTGGTTCTTCTCACTATTGAAGTATTTACAACAGAGTGATACTGCTTGAAATGTATATTTGTGAGTTAGCACTATAGCATAGACTGGACATTTATCCAGCATCGCTTATACCTATCACTAACACCGTCTGCCTGGGAGTTTAACCATTTCTTGTATATTTTTAAACTTGTGTGTTTATGGTGTGAATTGGTGATTTTATTATTAACAGGTAGGTTATTGAGTGAGCACATATACTCACCTGATTTGTGGTCGATTTGAGGATCGATACATATCCTATAGTATGGTTATTGGTATACCCAACCACTACGGTTATTTACTCATACTTTGAGTGCAGATATTGGGGGGTTTTATATAATGCACCATGTCAATGTTTACGTTAAGACCCCGGTGGTTGCTAACATTTTTAATCTAAAAATCCAGAAGAAAGTTTCTTCTGGGCCAAGTTCGAGTCATTCTGCTCCGCCTCGCCAATTAGCGGGGGGGACCTGTTTATGGCCCTAAGAGAGACCGAAAGAATCGCTATTGTGTTCCAACGCAAATATAATAGATTACACTGTTGTGGTCATCAATTTTCCTCCTAATGTTGGCCATTGCTCCAGTATGCGGACCTCAGTGGTTGCTAGGTACATTCGCACTACTGGAGACCATGGAAAACACAGCAGTTAATTTACGACAAATTCAGAACGGCCAATTCATAAAATGAGTAGTTTCAAAAACCTCATCCGTCAACTGTTGACTGTGAAGTTTGTTTTTTCATTGGAACCTGTTTGGCAGGCCGTACACATGTGACATTTAAAAATCCTTGGGTTTTCATGAGCATATTATGGTCTTTTTGTTGGCTCCTATTAAACAGACAGACTTGGTTGTCAATTTATTTTTGACATTATCTGGCTCGCTTAAAAATCACTCTGGCTGATCTGGAAGATGTTCTTTTAAAATGGGGTCACTCAGATAAAGAAGATGCCAGTGCTTTTTGATGTATGGCCGTGTATTTACCCATGATCCTGAATAAACTTAGTAATAAAGGGACAACTCATAGTCACTCGTTGGAGCTTAGTTTGTGTTTTTTAGTATATCTTCCCTCTTTAGTAAACATTGCCGTTTCCAATGTTCCCTTTTCGGTACTTCTATTTAAAAACCTGTCTTTAAAAGAACGGGACTGTTCTTAAAATATAGACCGTCTGATACAGTCCCGTTCACTTCTCTGAATATGGCTAGTGGTATGTCGCCAGCCATCTTTGGTTGATGGCAACTGGTTCTAGCAGGTAATTGTGTGCAATCTACCTGCTTAAGAACGTTTATTGATTTTTATCTGGTGTTTTCTATATAGATCGGGGAGATCAAGGAAATCTATAGACGTTTTTACTTTTTGGGATGTGAATACAAGATTAAATATTATTCTTGTTAAACTATATTAGGAAGAGCTCAAGAGTTATCCTTGCTCCCTGCACAAATAAGAATATCGTGCAATGTACCTACGCATAGGATCAGTCTGAGGCCGAATACATGGGTTGACCCAGATATGGTCTTGTCCAGCATGCCATGAATAAATCACGTAGCTCGGCTCAAACCAAGGAGTCCCATGACGGTACACAACACATTTGAAGAAATAAAATCACATCAAAGTTAAAAACATTATGCTGCTAAAGTATAAATTGGTATACTATCAAATATAAAAATCCCTGTTCCTCTTGAACGTGTACATCTTCACTGTAAAATTCTTTTAATAGCTTCTATACCGTTGCTGTGATAATGGCTGTGTACGCGATGTTTTCTTGTGTAACATCACACGTACACATTACAAATCTAGGGCGAGGGAACGGGCTAATGGAGGGAAGGAGCTAATGGAGGGCGTGGGCTAACGGTCACAACATCACCTTAGCTCCGCATAAATCCGGAGTAAACGGAAATAAAAACTGAAGAGAATTAATTATAAAAAAAAAAAACAAAGAAAAACACAGAGGCAGACAGCACAGACTCGCGGACCCCCACACAGGACCAGACAGGGGGAGATTGGGGAACAAAAGGTGACCCAAACTGCGGGCCAAGGGAGAAGGCTCCTCCCCGACGGAAACACGCGGAGCATGCTAAGATGGCCGCCGGCCCCGTGCGCCTCACAATAAAAGAAAAATATAAAGCCAGCATTACCACGGGAGGACACATCTAACTGGCAAAGATCAGCTCAGGCCAAGTGCGGGTCAGTCCAGCGTGAACATTTTGGGACCACCCAGGGGGTGTCAGAAGCATCTACGCCACAGGTCACAAAACCGTGAGGTTAGACGGAGGGGCAGCACCTTTATCCTTGGTACGGGCTCCCTCCTCCTCCCCTGGTGCGTTGGCGCAAATAAAGAAATAACTTTCCCCTGGTGACATCACTGTTGGGGGCTTGCGGGGGGGACTCCCCTTGGTCTGCCTGGTTGAGCCTGACATGCACATGACCGCGAGAGGATGAGGAGGGAGGAAACGCCCCCACCGTTCCTTAGGAGCCAAAAGGAGAGGTGGACAATCTTCACTCTCCTCCTGGTGGTCCCACAGGGCAGGGGGGGTCAAGGGAGGATCGAGTCCTCCTCAGGATTAAGCCCTCCACAGGCTGGGGGGATCGTGGCAAAGTCCCAGGGTGGGTCACAAATTGTTTCTGCGAGTGGGGACGTAAAAAGTACGTGGGGGGCTCCGATCGGTGGTCTGGAATCGGCCGGGGGTGCCACAAACAGATGGCCACCGTGTCGTCTGATGAGTGAGGGAGGGTGTGGAGGAGCGGGGAGAGAGCAGGTGCACAGTAATACCTGTGGGACTGCCAGGTAGAGTGATCTGCTCTCTCTCTCCCCCGAGGGGTAGGTAGAGTCACAGTCGAGCCGTGGGGATCCCGTGGAGGCGCAAGGCTGAAAGAGTACAGCTACAGGAGGAAAAAGCGATTGTAAGGAGTCAATCCTTGAGATCAATCCTCAATTACAAGGAACAGGGCACTGACTTAAAGGACACTTCCATATCCTTGATGTGGGGGCCACTTCACAGGTGCCCCACATTTAAAAGCAACAGGGGTCAACATAATAATAAAAAAAATATTGATCTTGGAATCTCTGAAACAAAATTTCCCACAAACATTAATATTGGCAACGGAGGGGACCTGCGGGGACGCCAGGGGGGGGGGGGGGGGGGGCGGACGCGCTCTGTTTGCTCCGCTGAACAGATCCAAAATAAATTGCATAAGATGTAAGAACTACAAGTACAAAAAGCAAAACAATAAAGCTACAGAGGTACTGTATGGTGTCCGCCCCTATTGAGGCATTGGAGAGGGGGGCGGATACCATGAGGGTCGTTGCAGGCATGACCTGGAGGGCTGTTGCTTTGCTCGACAGGAGGGATCAAAGTGTGGTGTCTCACACACAATGAGAAGCTCTTAAAGCAAACCCCAAAATCGAAAGCACTCAGTTAGAGATTATAACAAGCGCCCAAAATCATACCTCTTCCAAAACACTAAAAAAAACGGACATTCCCAGACATTTTTAAAAATAAACGCGCAAGCGCACAGACACAACAGGGTGAGGATCCGGCAGCCGACCACAACCAGAATCAGGACCAAGAAGAAGAAGAAAACCTCAGGACCCAAGAATTTGCCACGAAAAAGGACATATAGCAATTATAACAAACTTGACCAATTGCTTTTCAAAGCTGAGGTCCAAAAAGTGTGTGTGAAAGAGCTAATGAAAGGAGAGTGTTGCAAGACTTGAGGAGGCGTACCAATGATACTGGAAATGCACATGGTGGAGTCTGCAGCCGCACAAGAGGATCTCACCCAGGAACTGTCTGCGTTAAGGAGAAGGTGTTGAGGAGTAATGGAGAGCAACCAAGAAGATCAAGACAACAGGTCACGCAGAAATAATCTTCGTTTTGCGAGGAATACCAGAAACGGTCACAGATCTCGCAGACATGTGACCCGACACTTCCTCGTTATTATAGTGCCATGACATCCCTCAACAGGCCTACTCCTTGATAGGGTTCACAGAACATACCGTCCAAGACAGCTCAATCCTGATGTCCCGCGAGGAGTAATAATCCTCAAACTACATATTTTGATGTCAAAGAAGCCTTCATGACGGCGCCAGAAACAGATAGAGAAGCAATAGAAATGGAGGGAAGCAGGAATCCAAATCTTTGCCAGATTATCGCCATAGAGAAAGAAAAGACTTAGTATTCCACAATAACAATTACCAATGCCTAAATGCATACACTTATAAGGTTCAGCTAGGCGCTCAATCACAGACAAAATTAGTGTGAGAGTATGTCCCTGATGATCCCAAGTAGTTTGGATTACAACCTCAGAGTAGGGGGACCAACCGTCCCCCTTTGCCGGGACAGTCCCGGTTTTTCGAGAGGCTGTCCCGGTTTCCTGGTGGCCCGGAAAGTCCGGGCTTTCCTCAAGGTGTCCCCTGTTTGTTTGTTGTTTGTAGCCAGCGTGTGGAACGGGGAGGTAAGCTGGTGTGCGGCGGTGCACGAGTCTGGCGCAGCGGCGGAGGAGGAGAAGACTGCAGCAGCCCGGCTGGTAAGTATTTTTTTTTTAATGCCAGGGTGGGCTGGTGTTACGTGGAAAATGGGGTAGGGGCAGACTAGTCGTGCGCCGACCGCCCCGTCGGGCCTCGGACTTTGGCGCGCTCGTAATGTCCGAAACACCCAGCATTGTACAAGTCCAGCCCTCCCCCCACCCGCCCCCACGGCAGCAGTTTCCTACACTTGTTGGCCAATCAACGCTGCGTCCCGGCATTAGCCCCCCAGGCCTTCCGGCATCATCACTCACCAAGGCTAAGGCAGATGTGGAATGGATGGAAGAAAAGGGGCGTTGTGGGGGGGGGGGTGGGGAGGGGGCAAAGGCCACAGGGTTGCTCTGGGGAGCAGTGGCCCACGAGGCCGGGGGGATTAAGGGCCAGGGTGCCCCGGGGGGGTCAGGGCCCAGGGTGCCTGGGGGAGGGGCTTCCGCTTCCCTGGACCAGACACAGAGCACACGTTCCTGGCTCCTTTCTGCTAGACCGCACGGGGTGATATGAGGTGGGTTTTTGATACCGGTTGCCTATCGTCCTGTGCCTACTTCCCCTACAAGTCCCCTTGGTGGAGGAGATGGGCGTGGGGGGCGGGCAAGTGTGGATCCTGAGCGGGTTCCCCCCATTCATGTTCCCGGGAACCCGGGCTGCACAGCCCGGGGGGGGGGGGAGGGGAGAGAGGCGGGGCAGTTTGTACACTTTGCGTCCTGGCGCTCCATCCCACCCCCCTTGGTAAGGGAAAGGGAAAATGGGCGGGGGGGTGGTGAAGGGGGAAGGCGGGGAGCGCCGCTGCTCGTGGCTGCCTGTCTGTACCCACTGTGTGTGTGGTGTGGATAGGTGGTGTGTGGGTGGTGTGGGGTGTGTGTGGTGTGTGTGTGTGGTGTTTGTGTCGTGTAAGTACAGTGATGTGTAAGTAAAAATGTGTGATGTGTATGGTGTGTGTGTGTGTGTGTATCTGTGTGTCCCCCCCTCTCCCCCTCTCCCTTCCCCCCTCTCCTTCTCTCTCTGTCTCTCTCAGTCTCTCTCACCCTCTCTCACCCTTTCTCACCTTCTCTCTCTCTCTCTCAGTGTTGAACTTCGTGAGGGAGAAGACAGGGAGCGGGCTGACTTTGTTAGACCGGGCTGTGGTGAGATCATCCCTGAAGTGCCGCGCTGTTGCGACGTCCTACGGAGGAGTGTGAGGAGGTCACGTGGTGACGCAGTCTGAAACCGTCACGTGACAAGGAAGGGCACTCCAGCCACTGGAGGGCCTGAAACAGCTGGCAAAGACGACCCTGCATAACTCCAGCACGCATCTGTGGATTACCACATACTGCCTGAATTTACCGGATGTTTGTGAGTGTATTGTTGATTTTCTATGTGTGTTTTTAACCAAGTAAAACTTTATTTGCACCAGGAAGTGTGCACTTTCTTCTCTTTTTATCCTTTGCAGATTTATCTCCAGCAACACTACAAAGACGCAGGAACCTCAAGTCGGTCACGGAAACCTTGCGTGAACACAAAGTGAAGTACAAATGGGGTTTTCCTTTCCGTCTTCTTGTGCTCAAAAATGGTCAACAACATGCCATAAAAGAAATGGCAGAGGCACACAAGCTGATGAAGAAACTGGGTATCCAGACTACAACATTTCAGCGACCCTCTAACGAACTTGAGGAAGAGGGAATGAAGCAAAGGGCCTGGTCAACAATAGGCCCAAGAAATAAAAGCCCAAGATCGGACGCTCGTCCAAAACAAGCAAGACTTTGAGGTTGCTGTAATGAATATGATCATCCTGCTGGATGTATCAACAGATGTAACTACCGGAGATGATCTGGAACATTGCTCAAGATGAATGAGACATGTAGCTACATGGACTGCTGCAAGGTTAAGCAGGTTTTACAGTTACACTATTTTGCAGGTTTAATGCTTGATAGTCTGTACCTGGAATGTTGGGTAATGTTTTGGGTAAATATAAAACTAGGTGGTGTAGATGAGTGTGGAAACGCAGTAAGTATACTAAAATAAACCACGTAGATCTGCACCATAGATATATAAGTTAAGAAGAAGATTGTATGTTGGGTGGGCCCCCTGGGTAGCGTGAGCATCACGTTATTGTGTTGCCCCCCCCCCTCAATTTTGTTCCAATTTATATAGCTCATTGCTATATAAATATATGCTACTGCCGCTGGCCAACAGATATGGTGCCTGCACACCCAGGCACCCCCGGATTTCCGTGTGCCCATTGGGTGGATAATGTTTGTTATATTTCTTGTCATACGTTCTGTTTTTTCCCCATGTGTTCCCTCACCCTATCCACTTGAAGTATATCTCGGCGTCTGTCCTGATGACTGCTTGCGCTCCGGGTATCCTCTCCACTCTAGCACTAGGGCAAGGTACCAGGGTTCGGCTGTCTCCAATACCAATGACACTTTCAGGTAAAAATGTATACATATAACTAAAACAAACACTATGGTGGCGTTAAAATTCATCTCCCACAATGTAAAGGGCTTCAACAGCCCGAATAAACGTAAACTTGCCTTCACCAACTACAAAACAGAGGACGCTGATGTGCTATTCCTCCAGGAGACACATTTCAGCAGGACCTCGTGCCCAAAATGTTTCCACAAACACTACACTCAGATATTCCTATCGTCAGCATTCACCAAAAAAGGGGGAGTAGCAATTATATTGAACTCACAGATATCCTTTCAGCTGGAGACACTTAAGAAGGATAAGGAGGACAGGTTTCTATGCCTGGTAGGTATGCTGGCGGGAGTACAAGTTACTTTAATCAATATCTACGTCCCAAGCGTGTCGCGGTCCTCTTACAAAAATATATTTAACATAACAAGCAAGGTGGCGAAGGGTATTATCATCTTAGGCGGAGATTTTAATACAGTTATGGACAGCGGACGAGATAGATCGGAACCCGCACAATTGGGGACAGGTCAACGAAATTACGCAGAAATGAAAATCATTAGAGATTTTATGAGGGAACACCAAATAGTCCATGTTTGGAGAACACTTAACCCTCTCAAAAACGACTATACTTTCTATTCAGCCCCTCACTTCTCTTCAGGAGGACTCGGAGAGACTGGAAACGTGGGCAGGTAAATGGCAGATGAGGTTTAATACAGATAAATGTATGGTTATGTATTTGGGATGCAAGAATAAAAAGGCGAATTACAAATTAAATGGAGATAAATTGAGGGAATCCTTGATGGAGAAGGATTTAGGAGTGCTTGTAGACAACATGCTTAGCAATAGGGCCCAAAGTCATGCAGTAGCTGCAAAGGCAAACAAGATCTTATCTTGCATTAAACAGGCAATATATGGAAGGGAAGTAAACATAATTATGCCCGTTTACAAAGCATTAATAAGACCACACCTTGAATATGGAGTACAATTTTGGACACCAATCCTAAAAAAATACATTATGGAACTAGAGAGAGTGCAGAGAAGAGCCACCAAATTAATAAAGGGGATGGACAATCTAACTTATGTGGAGAGGCTAGCTAAATTAGATTTATTTACATTAGAAAAGAGGCGTCTAAGAGGGGATATGATAACTATATACAAATATATTCGGGGACAGTACAAGGAGCTTACAAAACAACTATTCATCTCACGGGCAGTACAAAGGACTCAGGGGCATCCCTTGTGATGGCAGATACAATATATTTGTTAAAAAAACAAAAAGGTTGGACATCTTTTAGAAAGGAAAGTTATACAGGGATATACCAAATAAGTATACATGGGAAGGATGTTGATCCAGGGATTAATCAGATTGTCAATTCTTGGTGTCAGGAAAATTTTTATTTTTCCCAAAATGAGATATCATTGGAGGATATGACTCTGGGTTTTTTTGTTTGCCTTCCTCTGGATCAATAAGTAGTATAGATATAGGATAAAGTATCTATTGTCTAAATTTAGCATAGGTTGAACTTTATGGACGTACGTCTTTTTTCAACCTCATCTACTATGTTATACATATTCATGAATTGACTTTTTCTTAATAGATGCAAGACTTATCACAAAAAGTGCAGGCAAACATTGACAGTATTATGTGGTCAGACCATGCAATTGTCAGTGGTCGACAAATCACCAAAAAATCTACTCGCCGAACAAAAAAATCTACTCGCCACCTAGTACCACACGTGTGCTGCTTGGGCCAATAGGAGCTCGCCACAATGTTAAATCCACTCGCCCGGGGCGTGCAAATGTATAGGTTTGTCGAACACTGAATATTATCATACCGAGGCTGTATCCTGTAGGGGGCCTAGACAATGGAGTTTGAACGAATTACTGCTCTGTGCACCACAATTAGTGACAGAAATTGGGGGAGAACTTAAGATTTTTCTTTGATACCAATTACACAGATGACTTACCATTCACAACAATATGGGAGGTGCATAAAGCCTTTATTAGGGGCACCTTTATCATGATTGCCTCGCGCAGAAAGAAAGCCCGCTTGAAACGCGAGCTAGACTTGGCAAATAAGCTCTCTAAGCTAGGGGTGGCGCAAAAAGCCAACAGCACCGCAGAGGTGATGGCTAAGATTATCCAGACCCGAGGGGAGCTAAACTTATGCCTTTCCGTTTAAACAGAACAGGGTCTACGCTGGACCTCTCAAAAATATTATGAAACAGGCAATAAGACCCACACTATGCTTGCCAGGCGTCTCAAAAATATATCTGTGGCGTAAAATATACACAATACGCCTAGCTGATGGAACATTGACCCAAGACCCACAACAGATAATGAAACAGTTCCACAGCTTCTACCAAAAATATGATGGGAAAAAGGTGGACCACCGTGTAAATGATACAAACAAAATCCACAGATATCTAGAGGCCTGCCAAATGCCCAAACTCCAGCCACACCACAGAACAGAGCTTAATGAGCCAATTTCCACAAAAGAGGTGATCGAGACAATTAAGGAGCTGAAAGCATCAAAAGCCCCAGGCCCGGACAGCTTTTGCGGGGCCGACTATAAGAAATTCTCGAATATTTTTCTCCCATATTTAGTGACAATGTTCAATACATTTCTAAAGGGTGAACTAGTCCCTCAGACGATGGCTACAGCTAACATTGTATTAATATATAAAAAAGATAAAGACCACACAAATTGCACCAGCTATCGCCCTATTTCACTCAAACACAGACATAAAAATATATGCAAAAATTCTAGCTAACCGCTTACAAAAATATATGAACTACCTGGTCTACCACGATCAAGTGTCAGAATGCTACTTCATACATTTAGAGGACCAACTTCTTTCACCTGTCTTTTTGAAGTCGGGTCTCATACTGCTCTGTGGTCTCTGCCGCCCTTGATGTTCTGACTCTTTCCCTCCCTTTTTGAAGTCGGGTCTCATGCTGCTCTGTGGTCTCTGCTGCCCTTGATGTTCTGGCTCTTTCCCTCTGTTTTTGAAGTCGGGTCTCATGTTGCTCTGTGGTCTCTGCCGCCCTTGATGTTCTGGCTCTTTGCCTGTTTTTTCGAAGTCGGGTCTCACGCTTCTCTGTAGTCTCTGCCGCCCTTGATTTTCTGGCTTCTTCCCTATTCTTTTGAAGTCGGGTGTCATGCTGGTCTGTGGACTTTGTCGCCCTTGATGTTCTGGCTCTTTCCCTATCTTTTTGAAGTCGGGTCTCATACTGCTCGGTTGTCTCTGCCGCCCGTGGTCTTATGGTTCTTTCCCTCTTCTTTTGAAATGGGGACACATACTGCTCTGTGGTGTCTGTCTTCCTTGATGTACTGGCTGTTTCCGTGTCTTTTTGAAGTCGGGTCTGATGCTGTTTGGTTCTCTCACTGGCTCGCAGTAATTTTGATGTCTTTGCTTTCGGATGAACTTGTCCAATGTGTTTCCGTTTTTTTGGAAGCACTTTTAATCCACCAGACTTGATTAAAAATGCACCACAACTATAATGAGCAGAGTGAATAAAAAAAAACTATTAAAAATGCAACAGACTGAATCACTAAGCACCACTACAAAATACTCCACACTGAAACTGAAAGCACTATTTACATTTTCAACAGAGGCTCTAATAACACTTTAGCAGTACAGTATTCGTAAGAGAGTAACAGAAATGCCTGTTGCACCTGTTTATATAGCAACAATTTTGAAACTTCTGAAATGATACCTGCCTTCACCTTTGCCTCTCAGGTCCATTCGCCTCCCATATGCATCGCCTTCGCCTCCCATACGCCTCGCCTTTGCCGTGTGTGTGTGTGTGTGTTTATGTATATATAAGTGTCTAGAGGCAATTGTTCTGAGAAAAGCTTTTCCCACACACTGTACATGGGAATGGTTTCTCCCCTGTGTGAACACGCTCATGGTCGAGGAGGGTATTTTTCTGAGAAAAGCTTTTACCACAGACTGTACATGGGAATGCTTTCTTTCCTGTATGAATCTTCTGGTGATTAAGGAGAATCATTTTACTACTTAATTGTTTCCCACACACTGTACAAGTAAAAAGATTCTCCACGGTCTGAATCTTTTGGTGTGAAAGGAGTTTCCTCTTCAGTGAGAAACTGCTCTCACCATCTGTACATGTAAAGGTTTACTCTCTTGTGGGGACACAAAGGTGTGTGAGCAGGTCCCTGTCCAGTGAGAAGCTTTTGCCACAATGACAACAGAGAAAAGGCTGAGCACTGCGGCTTCTTCTTAAATCTCTTGCATACCTTTTCCTGGATCCATAATTAGAGTTAGTCTCCGCTATATGGTAAACAGGGTCTGTAAATTCACGATCACGTGGCACTGGTTCCTTGTACATGTAGCCAGGTACCCCCTCTAGGCTGTTACCCCCCCCCTTTTTCTGTACTCAGCTCCGCGTGGTCGGGAGAGTTGCGGCCGGTGGTGTGTGTACGCGCCTTTAGGAGCTCCGTGGGAGGGGGCATGCTGTGTGGCGGATGCAGGCGCGCGTCGGTACGGCAATCGCATCGCCGGAGGCTCCGGCGGTTGCTGGTAGGGTGCGCCATCTTGTGAACACTGGCACATGCACAAATGAGTGGTGGCGGCCATTACATGTCACGCATGCGCAGTGAGAGCGCTCGCGAAGCAGGGCCAATAGGAAAAGGCTCTTGGCAGGGACTACAAGTCCCATGAGCCGTAGGAGCGCACCACCTGACGCCAGGGAGCCAATAGGGCTGGAGAGATCCCTGGAAGCAGGATAAGGATGTGAGTCACAGAGAGCACGCAGGCATAGTGTGACAAAAAGGGTAGGGGACAGAGGGTTAGTGCAGAGAGGCAAGTACCCTCTGCACTAGGCCAGCAAAACCCCCCTAGGCTCCAGATAGAACCCAGGACACTGTACTAGTTTGTGGCTGCTATAGGGACAGGCCCTAGCATAGGGAATGGATCCCCTTAGCATTTAATATAGTTAGGGACACAGCGGACGCTGAAATCCCTGAGGAGAGGTCTGGGACCAGACCTCACCAAAGAGAACCAGAGTGACAGTACTGTATCCGGGTGGGATCACCCCTGATGACGTCGTGGAGGAAAGTGGATCCTTTGTGAAGTGTCAATGGACCGGGTGCTGGCGCGCCCGGCAGGTGTAGTCATCAAGTGCACCAACAAAACCGGTACAAACACAGGCGCTGATCACGCCTAAAAGGGTGGGTTCTTTGGGGACACTGGGTTAAGTGACCACGGGACTATGCGTTATTGTGGATACAGTGTGGGAATCCCTTTGGGGAGAAAGGCCCTGTGGGGCACGGGGCAGTTGTGAACATACTACTTTAGTATAGAGGGAGAGTTATCCTATTCAAATCCTACATATTGGTACAATAAAGGTTCTGCTGTTTTATTACTGTGTGGTGTGTTTATATTGTGTCCTGTGAGGGGCTGCTTCAACGCTGCTGGGATCCCTCACAGGTGGAGGCGCTGCACCAGAGTAAGTACACCCCCAGGCTCTCCGTGGCAGAGGCTAAGGCTCCTGGAGCCGACAAAATAAAAATATATATAAATCCAACCAAATGTAAATTCCAATACGAATGGCAGGCAGTCCTGCGGGGGATCTTCAATGAAGCCTCATAGAAGGACACACAAGCATGCAAGACAAAAACAAAAAAAGACCAGAGAAAAGGATCATAGTGCAACTCAAATAACAAAACAGAAGTCTAAAAACAAAACACTGAAAAGATTGGCAAAAGGATAAATTACAAATTTAATGCAATTAAATAAAATATTAATAAAACAACAAACACATGTCCGTTGGGCTA
>WSYH01014716.1:0-15165 GCA_036426205.1 Ascaphus truei
ACGATAACTGAGAATCTCTCAAATACATCAAGCACCCATCAATTTATCCTTGTAAAGATGAAAGTAAATCATAAACATCCAAGGCAAATAAAGTCAATGTGATTTTTTTTTCCAAGACATTGTCATAATTGCAACACTAAACCTATTGGGATTTTCTCAGCTCACCTTCTCTTCATCATGGTTATTACAGATGACAAACTGTCTTTTAGCTAAGAAGCTCTGTATTTGGGACTCTGTTACGTATCGTGCGTGGCTAGATTCAACCAACTATAAAATAGCTAAGGAGGCTGGATTAACCATTTCTAATCAACTCCACTCTCCGTGCTACCCGCTGAAATACATTGACGACCACCTCGTTCAATTTATCCTTGTAAAGATGAAAGTTGAAGATTGTATCTATATACCTGGTTTATGTAAATCTACAGAATAGAGATTTATGTAAAGTTCATGCACTAAAGAAGTTGTAGAGCTGTGAAATACAACCAAAAGTTAAACATTTGAACCCCAAAATGTTCAGCTACTTTTATTGTGAATCAATTCATACTTTAGGGATGTATGAAAATAACAGAGGGAACTGTTACATGGTAAAGGAAGAGTGTGTGTATGCTGTGTCCGTGTACCCAGTGTTTGCATCAGCTCTACTGTCATCACTAAGTACTTACATGGAGCTGGGGTAGTTCCTGCCTTTTCATTGTATCCTAGTAAATACATAAAAACAAAAGCAAATAAAGGCTATGTGAGTTTTTTCCAAGACATTGTCATAATTGCTACACTAAACACTATTGGGATTTCTCAGCTCACCTTCTCTTCATCATGTGGTTATTACAGAATGACCAAACTGTCTTTTAGCTAAGAGAGCTCTGTATTTGTGACTCTGTTACTAGTCTGTGCGTGGCTAGATTCAACCAACTAATAAAAAATAGCTGAAGGAGGCTGGATTAACCATTTCTTAATCAACTAGCTGGATTAACCATTTCTTAATCAACTAACCACTCTACCGTGAAATAAAGTTGACACCTAGGAAGGGGATCCCACACAACTGAAATCAAAGCAGACGATAACTGAGAATCTCTCAAATACAACCCAGCACCCATCAATTTACCCTTGTAAAGATGATAAAACGAAAAAAATCTAAAAAACTGGGTTATGTATATCTGCAGCATAGAGACTTATGAAATTCATGCAATAAAGAAGTTGTAGAGATGTGAAATGCAACCAAAGGTTAAACATTTGAACCCCAAAGTGTTTAGCTAGTTTTATTGTGCATCAATTCATATTTCCAGCTCTGTATGGTCTGTAATGTGGTTGTGGTTAAAGGGGATTGGTTCGCTGGGTTAGGCATGACCGGTTCGAAAAAAAATTTGGTTACTAGAACACCTGTTTGACAATAGGTGTTGCAATATTGAGGATTGGAGACAATTCACCATTTGCACACCAGCCTAACCAGTGGCACAGCAAAGCAACATTTTTGTATTGTTAGGCCACGGATGCTTGACCGGCACGTCCCTACTGCGCAAGCGCAACTGGCTGTTTCCTACTCCGCATGCACGATCAAGACTTGCTTACTGCGCACGTGCGACCGGTTGTTGCTGGCTGCTCATGTGCATGCACGACCGGCAACCACCAATTGCGCATGCGCGGTAGGCAAATGTCGATCGCGCAAGCGCTGTAGGCAAGTGGCGATCGTGCATTCACGGTAGGCAGATGCCCACCACGCATGTTCAGTAGCCAAATATATGCTAGAGAGCAGGCCCCTGGGCTTTGCTCAAGCTGCTAGGGCCATAGCTACACCGCTGAGCTTAACCTATCGATTAAAGTGGGAAGAGAACTAGTTCCCTGAGTAAATATGTTTAAGTCAAATAAAAAAATATATGTTAGCGTGATGAATACACACATCCCGAAAACCAGACCGTGTATGCTAAATAAAATATGTTTTGTATGTTTCCAACTGGTTAAATGTATTTCTGCATAACACTTGAAAAGTTTTAAGTAGGAATGAAACACTGAGTTGTGTTAAAATGTAACCTGCTTTCTGGAGGGATTAAATTCTGGCTATTTAGAACATCCCTCATGTGGTGTGTGCCAAAACAATGCTTTTCACTAATCAAAGACAAGTCAAACAGGCAAAGTGAAAATACTAACTTGGAGAAGTATTCACTAATGCAGATGTTGTTGGTGTAGCGGTAGACAATGGGAAAGTTGTAGTTAATACAGCTGTTGTTCCAGATTTAGCTGCAGCTGTTGTTACTATAGCAGCTGAATTTGCTGTAGTAGTTGTGTTTACAGGCGACTGGTTCGCTGGGTTAGCAGTGATCGGTTGGATAACTGCTTCGGTTACTGCAGCACCTGTTTGGGAACATGTATTATGATATCAAGACTTGGAGACAATGTACTATTCGCCAACCAGCCAAACCCACTGGTTAAAGAAGTTAAGAACTAATTCCTTGAGTAAAATGTAAAATAATGTTGGGGCTTATCCTAAGGAACACACACATTTCAGAAGTTTGAAACTGTACTTATCCATTGAATAATGATAATTCAAATTCACTTTCACGTATACTTGCTTTCTCTATATGTCCTCCACCATACCACTGTAATTATAACCTCTCCAGGATGGGAATTACCTCCACATGATATTTACATACCTATCACCTTATACCTACATTGTTCCCTATACTTGGCATAGTTTGTATTCCTATTCTATAAAGCACACAGTACAGAGTTCATTTCTTCAATATCCGATTAAAAACATTCAGTGGTAACATCACAGCTTTGAAGTAAGCAAACCCAGTTGAGTCCCACTGTCACTTTCTTGTGACCTTTGGAAAATGACCGTACCTTCCTGCACCCCCGACAAAAACATAGATTGTAAGTTCTATGGGTTAAGAACATGTTAGAAAATAATAAGACCCTGGACACATTGCCTTACCTGTGGAGCTCTGCGTGGTCTTTAATGTGGTTGTGTTTACTGGGGACTGATTTACCGGGTTAACAGTGAGAGGTTGGATAACGTTTTCGGTTACTGGAACACCTGTTTGGAAACATGGGCTGTGATATCAAAGCTCAAAGACAGAAAACTCCACCAATCTTCCATCATCAAAACTCATTGGTTAAAGGAATTAAGAACTACTGTAGTTCCCATTTTAAAGGATGTACTGAACACTTGGTTACATGTAACAAACAAGATATCTTATAGTACAGTCTAACTAATCTAGTTACACATAGCCCTTCCTATGACATTGCTTGAATCTAACGTTTAGTATTGCCAAATCGTGTGTTGTGTTAAAATATAGGCTGTTTTATGGAGATGCTGAACTTCTAGTTCAGTATTCACACAAAGGGATTTTACATTCTTGACGTATTTTTCCAAAATTCTGCACAAATTCAATGATACACAACTACATCGCAGAAGTGGAAATACTAACTTGAAGAAGTTGGAGCTGTAGTCAGTGCAGTTGCTGTTAACGTGATAGAAGGTGTAGCTGTAGATGCCAAGATAGTTGTACTTCGGGTGGTTATTGTTCTTGGTGCAGCTGTTGTCACTGATGTAGTTGTACTTGGAACTGCTGCTGTTGTCACATATGTGCCGGGAGTTAATGTAGCTGTTGTGACTGAACCAGCTGTACTTGGAACTGCTGCTGTTGTAATTGGTGCTACTGCTGTAGCTGTAGTTGGTGCCGCTGTGGTCACTGAAGCTGTTGTACTTGGTGCAGCTGTTGTCAATGATGCAGTTATACTTGGTGCTGCTGTTGTTATTGAAGCTGTTGTACTTGGCGCTGCTGTTGTCACTGAAGAGATTGTTCTTGGGGAAAATGTTGTCACTGAAGCTCTAGTACTTGGTGCTGCTGTTGTCACTGATGCAGTTGTACTTGGTGCAGATGTTATCAATGATGCAGTTGTACTTTGTGCTGCTGTTGTGACTGAAGCTGTTGTACTTGGTGCAGCTGTTATCACTGATATACCTGTAGTGGTACTTGGTGCTGCTGGTGTTAATGAAGCTGTTGTACTTGATGCGGCTGTTGTCACTGATACAGTTGTACTTGGTGATTCTGTTCTCACTGCTGCAATTGTACTTGGTGCCGCTGTTGTGACTGAAGCTCTTGTACTTGGTGCTGCTGTTGTGACTGAAGCTCTTGTACTTGGTGCAGCTGTGGTCACTGGTGTAGTTGTACTTGGTGCTGCTGTAGTGACTGAAGCTGTTGTACTTGGTGCAGCTGTTGTGACTGAAGCTGTTGTACTTGGTGCTGCTGTTGTGACTGAAGCTGCTAGACTTGGTGCTGCTGTTGTGACTGAAGCTGTTGTACTTGGTGCAACTGTTGTTAATGATGTAGTTGTACTTAGTGCTGCTGTTGTGACTGAAGCTGTTGTACTTGGTGCTGCGGTTGTGACTGAAGCTCTTGTACTTGGTGCAGCTGTTGTCAATGATGAAGTTGTACTTTGTGCTGCTGCTGTTGTGACTGAAGCTCTTGTACTTGGTGCAACTGTTGTCAATGATGTAGTTGTACTTAGTGCTGCTGTTGTGACTGAAGCTGTTGTACTTGGTGCTGCGGTTGTGACTGAAGCTGTTGTACTTGGTGCAGCTGTTGTGACTGAAGCTGTTGTACTTGGTGCTGCTGTTGTGACTGAAGCTCTTGTACTTGGTGCAGCTGTTGTCAATGATGAAGTTGTACTTGGTGCTGCTGTTGTGACTGAAGCTGTTGTACTTGGTGCTGCTGTTGTGACTGAAGCTGTTGTACTTGGTGCAGCTGTTGTGACTGAAGCTGTTGTACTTGGTGCGGCTGTTGTGACTGAAGCTGTTGTACTTGGTGCTGCTGTTGTCACTGATGCAGTTGCACGTGGTGCCGCTGTGCTCACTGAAGCTGTTGTAGTTGGTACAGCTGTGGTCACTGATGTAGTTGTATTTGCTGCTGCTGTTGCCACTGAAGCTGTTGTTCTTGGTAAAGCTGTTGTCAATGATGCAGTTGTACTTGGTGAAACTGTTGTCACTGAAGCTGTTGTACTTGGTAAAGCTGTTGTCACTGATGCTGTTGTTTTTATTGAAACTGTTGTACTTGGTGCTGCCGTTGTCACTGATGCAGTTGTACTTGGGGCAAATGTTGTGACTGAAGCTGTTGTACTTGATGCGGCTGTTGTCACTGATGTAGTTGTACTTGAGGCAAGTGCTGCTACAGAAGCTGTTGTACAGTAGAAAACACATTGTGATGTCATACTTTTGGCTAACTTTCTTCCTTACCACCGGTACCCAAGGACATCTTCACTAACACATTACTAAGTAAGTTCCTGTTTTCTAAATGAATATATATATATCCAAATATAATATTTATATATATCCAAAATTCCTTTACATACATAGATTCCCAATTGATAACATGACAGATTTGAATCAGGTGAACCCGGCTCGAATACCAACTGTCACCTCCTTGTGACATTGGAAAAGCCACTTTACTTTCCTGTGCCAGGCATGGGGCAGGATCATATATACATATATATATATATATATATATATATATATAAAAAGGCCCTGGACACATTGCCTTACCTGTGAAGCTCTGCGTGGTCTTTAATGTGGTTGTGTTTACTGGGGACTGGTTTACCGGGTTAGCAGTGAGGGGTTGGATAACGTTTTCGGTTACTGGAACACCTGTGTGGAAACATGGGCTGTGATATCAAAGCTCAAAGACAGAAAACTCCACCAATCGTCCATCATCAAAACTCATTGGTTAAAGGAATTAAGAACTATTGTAGTTCCCATTTGAAAGGATGTACTGAACACTTGGTTACATGTAACAGACACGATATTTTTTAGTACAGTCTAACTAATCTAGTTACACATAGCCCTTCCTTTGATTGAGTACATGTTCCTTCTCAACAAGAGTTATATATGACATTGCTTGAATCTAACATTTAGTATTGCCAAATTGTGTGTTGCGTTAAAATATAGGCTGTTTTATGGAGATGCTGAACTTCTAGTTCAGTAGTCACACAAAGGGATTTTACATTCTTGACGTATTTTTCCAAAATTCTGCACAAATTCAATGATACACAACTACATTGCAGAAGTGGAAATACTAACTTGAAGAAGTTGGAGCTGCAGTCAGTGCAGCTGTTGTTAATGTCATAGAAGGTGTGGCTGTAGATGGCAAAATAGTTGTATTTTGGGTGGCTATTGTTATTGATGCAGCTGTTCTTGGTGCAGCTGTTGTGACTGAAGCTGTTGTACTTGGTGCTGCTGTTGTTCCTGAAGCTCTTGTACTTGATGCGGCTGTTGCCACTAAAGCTGTTGTACTTGATGCAGCTGTTGTCACTGAAGCTGTTGTACTTGGTGCTGCTGTTGTTATTGAAGCTCTTGTACTTGGTGCAGCTGTTGTCAATGATGTAGTTGTACTTGGTGCTGCTGTTGTGACTGAAGCTGTGGTACTTGGTGCTGCTGTTGTGACTGAAGCTGTTAGACTTGATGCAGCTGTGACAAAAGCTTTCAGTGAGCACAGCCGAATCAAGTCCACCCAGCTTCCGTCACAACCTGCAGCCACCAAGTTTACCACAGCCTTCAGTCACACACAGCAGCACCAGGTACAACAGCTTCAGTCACAACAGAAGCACTAAGTAACAAAATACATCATTGACAAACAGCTGCCACCAAGACAACAGCTTCAATAACACAGCAGCAGCACCAAGACAACAGCTGCAGTGACCACACAGCGGCACCAAGTACAACACTGCTATCAGTGACAACAGCCGCATCAAGTACCAACAGCTTCAGGCACAACCGCAGCACCAAGACCCACCAGCTTCTAGCAACAACAGCAGCACCGAAGATACAACTACTAGTTCGATTGACAAACAGCTAGACTCCAAGACAAGAGCTTCAACAGACAAACAGCGGCACTAAGTTACAACAGCTTCAGTAGAAGAAAACAGCGAGGCACCAAGTACAAACTGCAGCGAGTGACAACAAACAGAATCAAGTTACTCAGCTCAGTCACAACGAGCAGCACCAAGTACAACTGCGTACTGTGACAACAGCGGCATCAACAGGAGACAACAGCTTTAGTGGCAACAGCGCAGCAAGATTACAAACTATACCACAGTGACCCACAGCACATGTACGGGTGTACCAACTACAGCAGCTACAGTGAGCCAGCGGCATTCAAGTTACAACAGGTTCAGTGCACAACAGCAAGCACCAGTACAAACATAAAAGTACATGACAAAAGCTGCACCAGTAAAACAGTTCAAGTCACAAGACCCGCACCCATACGTACCAAAGCTTCAGTCACACCAGCGGCACCAAAGTACAACAGCATAGTGGACAACAGCGCATCAAGTACAACAAGCTTCAGTCACAATATTTGCTCAAGTACAACTGCATCCGTGTGACAACAGACAGCACCAAGTACAACAGTTTCAATAACAACAACAGCTTTACCAAGTACAACTGCATTTATTGCAACAGCTCAATTTACGCAAGTACAACAACTTCAGTGACAACAGCCTCATCAAGTACACAGCTTCAGTGGCACAGCAGCAGCAGGAAAGTACAAATCATAGGTGAACACAGCTGTACCAAAGTACCACAGCTTCGTGAGCAACAGCCCATCAAGTACAACAGATTCAGTCACACACTGCAGCAACAAGTACAACAGCTTCAGTCACCACAAACAGCACCAAGTAAACAGCCTCAGCACACGAGCAAGCACCAAGTTACAAAAGCTTCAGTCACAACCGCAGGCACCAGATACAACTACATCGATTGAAAACAGCGCCACCAAGTAGCAAATCTACACAAGGTGCCACAGCCTGTACGACAAGAACAGAGAAACAGCATGGTCACGAGTGCGACGGCAACAAAGACAGGCGCGCAGGCGTGGATGCACTGTTACACCAGCGCTATCAAGCTACCGCAGCACAGAAAAGCAGACACAGAGTGACAGACTACATCATGGTGGAAACAGCTGAACCAAGTTTAACAACAGCTGGGTGCCAGTACAGCAACCGACGCGCACCAAAGTCACAAGACGCTTCGTCACAACAGCAGCATAAGTACAACTAATCGATTGAACCAAAAAAGTGGGACACCACAGTACAACAGCAGTTCAATAACAACAGCAGCACCAAGTTCAGACGCTTCGAGTGACCACGGAAGCTGCAGCAAGTACAACGTGGCATCGAGATGGACAACAGCGCACCAAGTAACACAGGTTCAGTCACCAACAGCTAGCACCCAAGTACAATCAGCTTCAGTCACAACAGCAAGCACCAAGTACAACAGCTTCAATCACCAAAGCAGCACACCAAGTACCACAGC
The DNA here is from genome assembly GCA_036426205.1 of Ascaphus truei. NCBI lineage: Eukaryota > Metazoa > Chordata > Amphibia > Anura > Ascaphidae > Ascaphus > Ascaphus truei. The sequence continues at coordinate 8,306 of WSYH01014716.1, forward strand.
TATCTAACTCACAAACACAGCAGCACCAAGTACCAAGAAGACTTCAATCCATCAAAACAAAGCAGCAACCAAGGTACGCACAGCATCATCACAACAGCGGCACCAAGGTACACTACATCATTGACAAATCGAAGCTGCACCCCAAAGTGACGAAGGCTTCATTGAATAAAACCAAAGCTTCACGCAAGTACCACAGCGCAGCAGCAAGTGATACAGCCAATATCAGGGAACAAGCCAGCAGCAAAGCTACAACTCCATCAGGGACGCAATGCAGAACCGTCGCATGTTACAAATGTACACAACGAAGCTTCAGTGAGCACAGAGCGATCTTCAAGCACACAGTTCAGTCACAACAGGCAGCACCAGGATACAACAGCTCGGAGTGACCAACAGCCAGAACCAAGGACAAACTACATCATGGACAATATCCGCCTGCACAAGTAACAAAAGCTTCAGTCACATCAGCTAGCGACACCAAGGCTACACAGCTGTCAGTACACACGCGGAGCCACAAAGTATAACTGACATCATTGAAAACAGGCTCGCACCAAGCACAACAGTTTAAGTGCACACAGCCAGCACAGGTACATACGCTTCAGTGCCCAAACAGCTAGCACCAAGTAAGCGAACTAATCAATCAGACAACAAGAGCATTAGGATACTGCGACCAAGTACAAGAGATCTTCAATGAAAAACAGAAGCAGCTACGAAAGTAGGCTTGAAAACAGCATTGTGCTAGGGAGACCGCACCCAGCGATTTGCACGAAAGGTAGCAACTGCATCAGATGACAACCGAGCGCATCAAGTACAACCGCTTCGTAGCTCACAAACAGCGAGCACGCAAGTACACGAGCGTACAACGTGACACACCCGCGAGTCTGGCGCACCAACGTGAACGCAACAGCTTCAGGTGAAGCGCCCCCCAGGCGACCCAAGTGAGCAGAACAAGACCGATTCAAGTCGCAGATCAAAGTCGCCCACCAAGTGAACCAACACAGATATAGCAGTAGCATAACAGCGCAAGCATCAGAGCAGAACAATACTACGATCATAGGTGAAAGCAGCGGCCCAAGGTACAAGCGCTCAATCCAACAGCGCGCATCAGTACACAGCTACTTACTCACTAGTGGCTAACGTAGGCCCAGCAGCCAAGTGTACAACTAAAACACCGACACGGACCAAAGACCTGTAACGCAAGTACCACAGCTTCAGTGAGCACCAGCATGCCATCAGTGCTACAGCGTGATCAGCTCACAACAGGCTGGGGAAGCACCCCAGTCCCAACAGCTTCAGTGAGACACCACACAGCAGACAGCTAGATAGTAAAAAAACTAAGCACACCTAAAGTACACAACTAAATCAGTGAGCCAAAGACGTGATCAAGATACTATAGCAAGCGTCAGTCAATACGAAGCCGAACCAAGTACCACAGCTTCAGTCACGCCAACACTAGGCACATGCACCAAGTAACAACTACATCAGCTGACCACAGTCACACTCTGTGTACCACGTTAGCAACAGCTTCAGTGAGCAACAAGCTGCATGCAAAAGAGACAAGCGTTCAGTCACACTCAGAGCAGCACTCAAGTGAGACACCAATACACAGGCTTCAGTCAAACAGCATCACGCAATACCAAAAGTTCCTTCAATTACATACCGCAGCCGCAGCACCAAAGCACCAGTAGACACAGCTTCAATACACAACAGCAAGGCACCAGTACAACATAATAATGACAACAGCTGTCTACAAGTACAAGGGCTTCACTCAAATATCAGCAAGCCAGCACAAGACAACAGCAGCGAAGCAAGTAACAGATTAGGAACAGTTGACCAGGGGAAACGCAGCAGCAAAGAACAACGTCATCAGTGACAATCGCGTGTACCAAGATAACGCTTCAGTAGAGCAATAGCTTCAGCAAGCACAAACAGTTTCATCAGTCATAGTCAGCACAGAACCACGAAGTACAACACATCATTGACAACAGCTTGCACCAAGTAAGCAGATAAGTCAAGACTATAACAACAGCAGCGAGCACAAAACAGTACAACAGCTTCAGTGACCCCGCGGGCAACCAAGTACAACTGCTCAGTGACAACAGCGCAGACGCAAGTACAACAGCCTTCAGTCACAACCGCAGCACCAAGTACAACATGCTTCAGTGACCACCAGTGGCACCAAGACCAACAGCTTCAGTGAGAAGCTGCATCAAGGACAGAAACGTCAGTGCAACAGCAGCACACGTACAACTACATCATTGACAACAGCTGCACCAAGTACAAGAGCTCAATAAAAACAGCCACCATCAAGTACAACAAGCTCAGTGGAAACAGCAGCCGCAAGTACAACCTACATTCAGTGACCACAGTGTACAAGTACCACAGCTTCAGTGAGCCAACAGCTGCATCAAGTCTAACAGCTTTAGTCACAACAGCAGCACCAAGTAACACAAGATTCAAGTCACAACAGCAGCACCCATAGTACAAGAGCTTCAATAACAACAGCAAGCACCAAGTACAACAGTCAGTCAATCAGTAGCACCAGTACAACTACATTCATTGACAACAGGCAGATCAAGTACAAGAGCTTCAGTAACAAACAGCCGCCGCATCAAGTACAACAGCTTCAGTCACAACAGCTGCACGAAGAGACAGCTGCATCAATAACAATAGCCACCCAAAGTACAACTATTTTGCCATCACAGCCACACCTTCTTATGACATAACACAGACGCTGACACTCACTGCAGCATCCAAATTATGAAGTTAGATTTCCATTCTGCGATGTCGTTGTGTATCACGTGATTGTGCAGAATTTTGAAGAAAAAAAAGCCGTCAAAGAAAAAAAATCCCTTGTGGAATACAGAATAGAAAGGTTCGCAGCATTCCATATAAAACAAGCCTATATTTTTTAACACAACACAAGTTTGGCATACTAAACGTTAGTTCAAGCAATGTAATAGGAAACGGCTGATGGTAACTAGATTATTAGACTGTAGTATAAGATATCTTGGTTTGTACATGTAACCAAGTGTTCAGTACATCCTTTAAAATGGAACGACAGTAGTGTCTTAATTCCTTTAACCCAGATTTTATGTTTTGATGATGGGAAGAATTGGTTGGAGTTTTCTGTCTTTGAGCTGTGATATCAGACCATGTTTACCACAAAGGTGTTCCAGTAAACCGAAAACAGTATCCAACCCCTCACTGACTAACCCGGGTTGATTATAAACAAGTCCCCGAGTAAACACACCACAACAAAACGACCACACAGACGAGCTCCCACAGGTAAGGAAAGTGTGTCGGGCCGTTTTTATATATATATATATATATAACAGTGTTCGGAACAACTATACATTTGCACGCCCGGGCGTGACGCGGAGGGTAGGATGAATTTACATCGTGGCGAAGCCTATTGGCCCAAGAGGCACAGTGTGGTACTAGGTGGCGAGTTAGATTTATTTGGTGTGGACGAGTAGAGATTTTTGTGGTGATTGTGCGACAAACACTATATTATATATATATTATATAATATATTGATATATAATATATATATATATATATAATTATATATATGATCTGCCCATGCCTTGGCCACAGGAGAAGTTAAAGTGGCTTTTCATGTCAACAACGGAGGGTGACAAGTTGGATTCGAGCCGTTCGGTTTCACCTGATTCAAATTGTCCTGTTATCAATTGGCATCTATGTATTGTAAAAGGAATTTTGGAATATACAATGGTGAACACATTTATGTGAAGTGTGGCGTCCCAGTAGTTTGCAAGCCGGGAGATTTTCCGGCTTGCAGTGGCAGAACCAGCTGCGGCGTCTCGGTGCGTACGGTAATCGACGAGCCCCTGATGCGCGTCCGGGCTCCCAGGAGCCGGCCGTCAGTGCGGCGGAAGATGGCGGCCGCACCAGTGAAGCGTAGTAGGGGTTGGGCCGAGGGAGCCATCCCCGACGAGGATGCTCTTCCTTTTGGCGCCGCCGAAGTGCGCGGGACAGGCAGGGGGACATGAGCGCCAAAGGTGTCGGAAGGAGACAACCGGCCGCAGATCAGCAGGGCAGAGGTAAGCAGTGGAGACGGCCCCGCATCAGAGAGGTACTAATATAGCTATTTGGTTTTATGAGCAGTCCGCTACGGACGCAAGCGCATACTCAGAATGTGGAGTCGAAAGTCTAGGGAAAAATGGCTCGTCGAAGGGAGGGCGCGGCCGAGGAAGGTAATAGGGAAGAGGGGGTATATTGGAGAGATATACAGTTAGAAAGCAGAGAAAAGCACTGGGGGGGATCGGCTGTGTAGGTAGGGTAAGGGTGTAATGGTAGTTGTGGGGTTGATGGTAGTGATATTGGTCGGCTGTGGTAGGTAACGCTGGTCGAAAGGAAGGAGAGAAATTAGCCAAAGTATGACAATCACAATGTGTTTTCTGGTACAACCTTCGTAGAGCACTTGCCTCAAGTACAACTACTCATGACAAACGCCCAAGCCAAGTACAACAGTTCAATAAAAACAACAGCACAAGTTACAACAGCTTCAGTGAAACAACTGACCCACGTACAAGAGCTTCAGTGAGCACACAAGATGTGGCATCAATCAAATACAAAAGCTTCAGTACAACGAAGCACCAGTAAAACTACATCAGGGACACAGATACCAATTACCAAAGTTAACAACAGGCATATCCTTATCACTACACAGCACTGCACTCAAGTACAAACAGTCATTGACACAGCGCACAAGATCAACAGCTTATTCATGACACAGCATGACAGCCAAGACCAACAAGTTCAACAGACCTAACAACAGCAGCACGAAGACCGCACAGTACAACAGCGAATGTCAGTGTCACAACCAGACAGACGCAGGACAACGCAGTACACGAAGAGCCAGTTAGTAAATAATCAGCACAACGCCAGCCACCAAGTACAACAGCTTCATACATTAAGCAGCAGACCAGGCACCAGGCCCAAGACAACAGCTTAAATACAAGCAGCAGCACAAGTTCAGCACCAAGTGTCAACAGCTTCATGAACGCCACAAGTACTGCACCCGTGAAGTACAACAGCGCACACAATACCAAGTAAACAGCCGAACACAGACAAAGTACAAAACAGCTTCAATCACAACAGCAGCACCAAAGTACAACAAGCATTCAATCACAAACAGCAGCACCAAGTGTACCAAAGCTTCAATCAAACAGCTTCAGCACCCAAGTACCACAGCTTCAATCAGCACACACAGACACAGCAGCCCAGAAGTGACCACAGCTCTTCAGTGGGAAAACAAAGCAGCAGCACAAGTTAACTACCACAGCAGCAGGTACCAAGTTCAACAGCTTCAGTGAGAACAGCAGCCAAAGTAAAACAACTTACAGTGACCATCAGCAGCCAGTACACATCATGACAAAATTACAGCTTCAAGAGCAATACAAAGACGAGCACACAACAGCTCAGAACAGGCCAGTCAAGAAATCAAGGAAACTGAACAAGGTCCTATCAGTACAAGCAGCCTCCGCTACAAGACTTCATACACAGCCAGCAGCACAAAGTACAACCAGCTAGCAGTGACACCAGCGGCCCACACAAGTACAACACGTGAAAACAGTGCCACGCGATCAAGTACAACAGCTCGTCAACAAAAGCACCAAGTACACAGCTTCAGGACCCAACCAGTTCTGACCATTCAAGTTACAACACTTCAGTCACAACAGAGCACAAAGTTAACAGATCAGTCACAACAACAGCACCAAGTAACAACAGCTGCAGTCCAACAGCCCCCACCAAGTACAACAACATGTTCCCAGGTCAACAACACAGAACAGCAAAGTACCAACTACATCATGACAACAGCTGCACACAAGTACAGAGCTTCAATAAACAAACAGCCGCATCAATGTACAAAAGCTCAGTAACAACAGCCGCATCAAGTAAACAGCTTCAGTACAATTATTTGCTCCAAGACCAACTGCATCAGTGGACAAAGCAGCCCAATAGAAAAGTTCAATAACAAAAAGCTCTTTAATTCCAAGTACAACTGCATTATTGACAACAGGTTACCAAGTACAACAAACTTCAGACAACGAGCCTCATTCAAGTAAACAGCTTCAGTGGGCAACCAGAAGCAAGCAGCAGCAAGTACAACTACATTGGTGACCACGCTAGCATGTACCAAGTACCACAGCTTCAGTGGAGCACAGCTGCATCAAGTTCTACAGCTTCCAGTCAACCACAGCACACCAACTACAAACGCCTCCAATCACAAACAGCACCAAGTACAACAATTTGACAGTCAACTACATATCAACGGCACAATGATCAGTCACATCAGCAGCACAAGTGACAACTAATCATTGACAACAGCTGCACCAAAGTACAAGAGCTTCAATTAACAACAGACAGACACCAAGTACTAAGAGCTTCAATAACAGCCCCGCCAGCAAAAGTACAAAAAAAGCTCAGTGACACCAGAGGTACAAGTAACAATACTGACATCAGTGACAAACAGGCCGCATTCAAAGTACTACAGACTTCAGTCAACCAACAGCAGCACACAGTATAACAGCTTCAGAAACACCAGCTAGACAAGTACAACAGATTCAGTCACAACAGCACCACCAAGTACACAACAGCTTCAGTCAGAACAGCAGCACCAAAGTACAAATCTACATCATGACAACAGCCGCACCAAGTCAAGGCTTCCAATAACAACAGCCGACAAAGTACAACAGCAGTCAGTGAAGACGCACAACAGCAAGCAGTACTCATCAGTGACCAAATTGTACATGACTAGACCACTCGTACACAGCTGAACGTTCTACAGCCTTCATCACGAGTACACCAAGTACCACAGCTTCAGTGAGCACAGC
>WSYH01014717.1:0-15165 GCA_036426205.1 Ascaphus truei
ACACACACACACACACACACACACACACACTATACTATTAAATACCCAATATGAACTAAATATTAACACACCAATTAATTAGAATTTTGATATTTATCAATTGGTATATATAGTGGGAGCTTTGTTGGGGGACCCCTGTCTTGTCCTCTCGTATCAGGGACTACGCACTAGATTCACCATTTATTCGAATACGGTGATGTATCATGGACTTTGAAATAATATGGACTTTTAAATGAACAGAAATGGCATTTTTTGGAGCCATTATGTATTACTTGGACACTTACCTTTTAATTATATCTTTTTCATCAACATGATCTGCTCTTCAATTTGCAGTATACTATGCTGATCTTTTCTGTGTTCCTTGAATTGTATCAAATTTGATAGCGTATGCCCTGTATCTCTGGCCAATTTACATGTATGCTCTTGTTACATATTGCTTGCATGTTAATCTCAGGAGTAGCTTGCTAACCATCAATAGGATTAACTTTATTTTGAATCACAGGCTTTGATTCTATGCATTCTATGTTCATTTTATAGCGCACAATACACATCATATGGCATAATTTAGTGTCCATTTCTTGGTCCCCCTTTGCCCCTTGAGGATTTAGCTTGGAGATCCCCTCCATTTTTATGCTTTCTCCCTTGTTTTTAAGTCATTAATAAACGTCGTTATTTCTTTGGTATACCCGTGTGCTCCCTTAGGCTGCGCTTAAAGTGCCGACGATGCGACATCGCATCAAAACAAATGCATTGTCGCCGTTGCCTAAAGTGCACGTGACGGCGACAAAGCGTCGGAGCGACAGTGCTACCAGAAATCTGGTAGACTCTGATATTTAATTTTTTTCGGCGACGGTCTCCCCTTGCGGCCAATCGGGAGCTTCCCGTGTCTCTGCCCTCCCCTTTTATGACGTCATCCAGCGACGTCGCCTAAACTTCCAAATACAACTTGTCGCAATGGCGACGAGTGACGTCATCGGTCGCGTCGCTGACTGTATAAGCGCAGGCTAAGGGATTCTTTTTTGTTGAGATAGTATAATATATATAATATATATATATATATATATATATATATTTATATTATATATATTATATAATTATGATATATAATCTATATCAAAGATATTATATCTATATACAGTCATGTGAAAAAGAAAGTACACCCTCTTGAATTCTATGGTTTTACAGATAGGACTAAAACAATCATCTGACCTTGGGGTGAATTTGCTGGGACGTCCACTCCTGGGAGATTCGGCAACTGTCTTGAATGTTTTCACTTTGAATAATCGACTTTGAATTGTTTGGAAATGGCCGTCTAAACCCCTCCAGATTGAGTTTATATATATATATATATATATATATATATATATATAAAAGAAAGAGAGAGAGAGAGAGAGAAAGAGAGAGAAAGAGAGAGAAAGAGAGAGAAAGAGAGAGAGAGAGAGAGAGAGAGAGAGAGATCAAACACCCTACGCAAATAATTATACCCATACTACATGCGACGGGTCATAAACATCATATTATATGCCCAACCACAGATTTTCATAATTGAAATGATCATTTTGCGTTGGCACAAGTATACTAATTATTAATAAATTATTTACAATATTTTCATTCTAGGTAGATAGCTTCAAGATATCCAATCTCCAGATCGCAAATAGAAACAATAGTTTTTAGAAAGCATATTGTAACAGGGACTTATCCCTGTTAATGAAAATGCCTCTAAATCCAGCAGGGAGCTGGTTAAGTGCAAGAGGCAATCAACCAGGTTCCACCTGCCTAATCAGAGCTCTGTGAAAGTGTCATGTGAGACACAGGAAGAGAATTCATTATCTCACAATAGGGGCTGACATAAGGAAGGACAGAGCAGAGATTCCCTAGCCACAACTGGGCTGACCTGGGGAACAACAGATGTCTTGATCTGTAGAGGGACTACAGGCTGACAGCAAGACAAAGGGGACAAGACCACTATACCTGGACACAGACATTGCCATAGCACACAAGGGTGCGTACCCAGGAGAGTAGAGAGGCCTTCCCCTACAGCTACAACAAACAGATAAGAGACATTCTTATGGGACTGTTGTATATCTATATACATCTATATATATATATCTATATATATATCTTTTGGGGTGGGAATTAGCCTAGCTACCCACCCAGAGGGCTGGACTAAATGTGTAGATATTCTCCAAAGCGGGGTAGGCCTTTCTTTTGTTTATTTTGAATGTTTTTGCTGTGTTAAAGGAACAGGCGCAATAAAGCCTCATTTTAGTTTCACTTTAAACGATCTCCATTGCGTACCTCTCTTACGCATATTCATCTCAAAAAGTGACCCAGATTCCATTCTATATTGAGACATTCTGGAGCACGTGTCCTCAATATAAAAATCCAGTGTGCTTCTCTGCGATCCAAAAAATTAACAATATCTCCACCTCTTTCTTTTAATGCAATTTCATTAATCCCCATAAAGGAGAAATTCTTAATCCCTCCCTTTTCGCACTCAGAAAAGTGTTTGGAGACAGGATGCAGTAGATCCTGACCATATAAACTTGCCTGTGAGCCACGATTGGAGAACCCGAGGAAGCCGATTGCACCGTTAAGGTGAAACGCGTTGGGTTGTGGACCCTACAAGGGAGCCGTACTAACCAGCCAGATCCAATCCGGGACTCCGCACTGGGTGCAGATGCGGAAGTCATCACACTGGCGAGCAGGAGCCGGGTTAAAACGCAGCTGGACCCAAGACTGGCTGTGTTTCCTGGTCTGTCCGGAGCGGGAAGTGTGTACCCTTAATACACTCATTGCCTTTTGGACTTGAGATTGAGAATTTACTCCCTATTCTCCCTGTTCTTGCTTTTCTATTAAAACGATGTTATGCTATGTTCTTATGTTTCCTGTTTCCTGTGTGAGGAGAGATCCAGCATGCAGTTTCATTTAGTACCCATGCCTATCCCAGATGGATATCAGGCACATTCTCATGTCCGTGAGTGCGGAAATTGTCTTTTGAGCACTTCATACACCTTCATTGATATTTCACTTGACTCATTTGACGCCGAGTCATTGGGAGAGGGGGAGCGCAAACGCTGCGGCTCCCGGGAAGGGACCCGCAGCTCAAGAACTTTGCGCACCCCTGGTCTAATCATTTGACTCTGTCCATGACTTGCCTTGTACCGTTGTGTTTCTCTGGGCTTGGGCTGGGCAGCAGCTGTGTCCTGTGTCTATTGTCCACAATACTGACTATACGATAGTAGTATATTTATAATAACACAGTTAATTCAGTTCCAGGAGGGTTAAACGTATATATAATTTTGTTTTTGCACCCAGTGTGTCACTCAGTAACAGTTCCACCAGTATTAACAGCAGCACACCCAGAAAGTCAGGAGGAACACTGTGCAAAAGGAAAGCAGCGAGTGACATATTATTCACTTTGCCCTCTCTGTCTCTAAGCTATCTCCCTGCCTGCTGTCCCACACCCTACCCATCACACCCTGTGCCTGTCTATACCTACTCCATTCTTAGAGGGCCCCTACGTGCCTTACTACCCACACTACCTAGCACCAGCCCAACCTGCTCCCTTCCTTCACAATCACACAATGTGAATAAGAACAATGAGAAAGTGGGAGGGACATTTTGCTTTTGTTTCCCTAGAAGCTAACTATGAACTGCATTTCTTATAAGCCTCTGAATGGTGGCGTGCTTTTTAGTCATGTGTTTTCTTTACCCTCATCTCACCCTGTCCTTATCAGAGAACCAATAACGATAGTGGGAGAGAGGGGACGCTGTCTATACTGAACACAGTGACATCAGACAAAATGGAGTAGCCAGAGGAAACCAAGGTAAAACCAACCGCATTCCAAGCTCACCATGTTTACATAATACCATAACATTTTGTATTTAAAAATATATATAAAAAAGTGTCAGATTTTGGTTAAAAAAAAAAAGCAGCATGAAATCACCCCGATGTAATCTCTTAAGCATGTCACTTCCAACTTCCAGGAGGTAGAGATCCAAGTGGCAGCAATTGCTAGAAGCTTCCATTTGGCCCAAGAATAATCTGCAAACATTGAATGCACGAAGAGTACAGATTAATAGGTATCGCTATGGAGTGCACATCCAAACTGCTCTATTTATGCCATATTTGTACGATTTGGTGATTTCCCCAGAAATTCATTGTTGCAAGAAAATATTGGGCCAACATGACACCACAGAGAGCAGCCGTTGTTACAGTGGTAAGAGCCTATTTGTTGCTGGCGTTGTGTTTGCAGGGGCGTGTCCGAGCTGCGGTGCCTTCACTGTTCGATCAACTAGTGGTAGACTGAACACTTGACTGGAGTAGTCTCATGGCCATGAATACAGAGGACCTCTAGCGACTCGTACTTAAGAAAAGTGCAAACCCCCATAGTTAAAGAAACTTATTGTTGCGCAATTCTAGGATGAGGGATCATTCCCGCACCACTGCTGTGACTCCAGAGAACCCCACCATGACGTCCGACTGGTCAGTGAGGGCAGGGAATATTTTTACTCAGATTGGGCTTTTACACTTGAGGGCAAATACTGTTGTACAAAGGAAGTAACAAGTAGCAAGTCAGGCGCTTGAAAACATTGGGTATCTTATTATTCAAAAATGTGTCTCACCTTGAAAGAAGAGCATGGTGAGGTAAGCAGCTCCCCTTCGCTACAGCTTAACAGGGCCTCAAAATTTGGCCAAATATAACCACTACATGGAGACCAACTCACCCCCAAACACCCTAAAATGGGGATGCAACAAAAGCAAAACATCTTCTTACAGTCTGTAGGTGAAATCTCTGAGATTGGGCTTGGCTAGTTTAGTACAACTGACATATTCCAACTGTGTGCCTTATATTTCTGGCTGAAGAATGTCCCTGCCCCTCATATATGATCTGCAAACTTACTTTACTTCAATATCAGTTAAATCAGACTATATGTCCGTGGCTGAAAAAGCGTCTTTACAATCTTCATAACAAGGCAACTCATGCTCCATCGTCAGCTGCTTCTCTAAATCTACATGGGAGGATGAATACTGCAATAGTCTACAAAGAGGAAGATCGCTCTCCTCTATCTGGATCATAACCTTACATTTTTGTTTCAAAGCTACCAGCCATTCTACTGAAAAAGAAGGACATTCATCCACAATGCTCTTTAAATCTGATGATGATGGAGAGAGAAATGAGCCCACGTTCACCCCCGAGGCCAATCTCAAAATAGAATTAACAGGGGGTCTCAAGATCTTCTGCACCCAGCTAGAGGGTTGTACTTCTAAGCCTGTGATGATATTAGAGGTTTATCTTTGATTAGCTGAGAATAAAATATCAGTTTCTCTGGTTAGTAGAGAATTACACTACCCTAGCAATGTCTTGGTCTGGAAGGGAACATCTCCCTAGGAGAGATCTAACTCGGTTGTGTTCTTTTTTTTCTTCTTTGTATGTTATAATGATTGTTCGTTCCAATATTTCTTGCATTGCCTGGCTGCCCGTATCGTGCTGATAGACATGACTTTATTGTCTCAGAAAAGTGGCCATCAAGCAATAACTCAGCCCACTGTTCTTATTAGTATAGAGCTGGCCTAGCCCGCATGGGTGGCTACAGCTATTGACCGGGGGGTGCGCCCCCCCCCTCCCCCCCAGCTAGGCTGTTGGTCGCGTGCGCGATCGGAGAAGGCAGTTGGGGCAGTTAGTTTTTCAAATAGAGCCAAGGAACAAGCAACTGTCACTTGTTCCTTGGCGTTTCAACTGTTTAGACACTCTCCTCTCTTCTCCTGTGTTTAGAAGGTTTTAAGTGGTTTTGATTTGGGCCCCCCTCCCGGGGTGAGGGATTTTCCCTTCCCTCCTCGTGGTGAGGGACCCTCCGGCTCCCCCCCCCGTGTGTTTTTGCAGGTTTTGCCGGTGCCCGGGGGGGGGGGGGGGGAAGGAAAGGTGGCTGTTGTTTTTGTCCTGCGTGGGACCTCCCTTCCTTCCTCGTGTTGAGGGACCCTCCGCCCCCCCCCCCCGTGTGTTTTTGCCGGTTGTGCCGGTGCGGGGGGGGGGATTGCGGGAAGGATAGGTTTTTTGTCCTGCCTTTTGTTTTCATGCGTTTTCTATTGGTGGCAGCGGCGGGGGGAGGAGGGAGAATGACGAGGAGAGTGACTCCTACCTGGGGCTGTTGCGCGAAGAAGGCGCACCGGCTTGGAGGAGGAGGTTTGCGAGTTCGCCGTTTGCGAGCCCTGTTCCTGTCCTCCTATTATGGCCGCTTGTGTGGCTGGGGGGGGGAAGAGAGGCTCGCCCAGCCCACGCTTAGCCGTGCGGTTGGGCTAATGGCAAGGGAACATGAGTGTCATGTGGTTCCGCCTCCTGACGATGATCAGGGGGTGGGGTTTTTTTGGGGGGGGTGGTGTCCGGTGGCGCGGAGGTTGGACTTTGCGGGAAGGATAAGGTTTTTATTGGTCCTGCCGTTTGGTTTTCATGTCGTTTTTCTATGTGGCAGCAGGCGGGGGGAGGACGGGAGAATAGAACGAGGAGAGTGTACGTACCCTACCTGTGGCTGTTGCGCGAAGAATGCTGCAACCGGCTTGAGAGAGAGGAGGTTTGCAGAGTTCGGCCGTTTTGCGATCCCTGTTCCTGTCCTTCCTATTATGGCCGCGTGTGTGCGCTGGGGGGGGACTGAGCTGCTCAGCCAGCCCACGCTTTCAGCCCGTGCGTTGGGCTAACTGCAAGAGACATAGAGTGTCAATGGTGGTTCCGCCTCCTGATGATCAGGGGGTGGGTTTTTTTGTAGGGGGGGCTGGGGGCAAGGCTGAGTTGTTACGGCTGGGGGAAGGGGGGCTGTTGGTGTTTTGCTGGAAATTGGGCTTTTGCCCCCCCTCCCTCCTCCTACCTTGAGGGGAGATATTGGCCCTCTCCTTCCCCCCCCGTCTTTTTTTTCTTTTCCACTCTTTTAAAAACAGTGGGAGGGTGGTCAGGAAGTGTGGGGGCTGTCCCATTTAAAAAAAAAAAAATAAATAAATAATAATATGAAATTCAATAATAAAAAGTATATTTAAATAACAAAAAAAAAACAAAAAAAAAAAAAAAAAACGTTTTAATGCAAAAAAAAAAATGGAAAAAAAAGGGCAAATGTAAATACTCCACAACAAGGTCTTAGACGAAGACTCTTGCACCAACCCACCAACCAAAAAAAAATGAACCAAAAAAAACAACAAACACCAAAACAAAACACCATGAAACACCCAACAACACCCTCTACATACAACCCCACAAACAGTGCACCCCACTCAGCCCCACCCCCCCACTGACAACTACCCTCACCACGCGTCACTCACCCCCCCCTCCCCGCCACTCCCAACGCTCGCCGCCCATACCCGCCCAACCTCAACTCGATTTTCTTTGTGTTGTTTTCGTGGGTTGTTTTTGTGCTTAAATTTTTGAATTTTTTGTGTTTTTTTGTTTTTTTATTATTTTTTTTTTTTTTGGGTTTTTTTTTGGTTTTTTGTTGTTTTTTGTTTTTAGTTTTTTGTGGTTCATATTGTTTTGCTTTTTTTTTTTTACTTTTTTTTTGTTTTTTTGTATTGTTTTTTTTATTGATGTTTTATATTATTGTTTTCTTTTTTTGTTGAGTTGTGTGTTTTTTTTTGTAGTTGAGTTTTTGTTTTTTATTATTATGTGTATTTGTTTTTTCTTATTTTTATTTGTTTTCTTTTTTACTGATATTGTATGTTTTTTTTGTGTGTTATTTTCGTTGTTTCTAGGAGATGGGTTTCTTTTTTGTGTAACTTGTGTATATGCTCTGTTGTTTTTCTGGATGGTTGGGAAGGATTTTAGTTAAAGTTAGTTATAATTCCAATTTATCTTGTCTCGGGTTACAGTTGGAGTTGGTAGTGTTAATGGTTGTTTTCCCCGCCCGACCGGGACCCCCCGCCCGCCCCCCCGCTTTTGAGGTTGGTCTTGGTTGTGGTTAAGGGAAGACAATTGCTAAGTTTTTGATGTCATCGGGTGACACCATAACTTTAAAAAAAAAAAAAAAAAAAATGACAGCAATGGTGGTTGGATGTTAGCGCTAATGGATGGAGGTGGGGGGTGTGTTAAGGTGCTAAAGATATAAGCATAATGCGGAATTTATGTTATTACAGCTTTAAGACGGTTTCTAAGTCTATTCAAGTGAACTGGTTTTCGTGAAGATCGGCCAGGCAAGAGTTCAAGAGTAGTTTGCTGGCAGGATTTAGGTGGTGGAATTAAACCAGTGTTTGACGAGCATGGATAAAATTACAGCGTTAGTAGCGATGGTCCTTTCAGGTCCGACACCATACAGCTTTTGGCGGAGGCGCACAACCATAGGAAGGTTGGTTTCAAAAACAGATGTGTGCACTAGTGCTGAAATGCTGGAGTGATCAAGAGTTTGGGCAGTCGTGAAGACGCAAGAGGACAGGGCGTTCCCATGCTACCTGCGCTGAGGCCGTGGCCATCATCAAGTGATTGAAAAGGGGTCCTAGTTACGGACACGGAGGCGTTGGTGGTGGCAGAAGGGTATGTCTCATGGCGGAATTTTGGAAATCACAGCCTATTTGGTTGAAGGCTGGGTGACTTTGGGAGGAGCTGGGTGATGGGTCCCCACATGAACAGGTGTGGACATTGGGTCCCTGAAAAAAACAGGGGTGGAACATGGGTTTCCACGAAACAGGTGTGGGACATGGGTCCCTATAAAAAAAAACAAACAAGGTTGGACATGGTTCCCACGAAAACAGGTGTGGGACATGGGTCCCTGAAAAGCAAGGGTGGAACATGTTCCCCACAAAAAAGGTGTGGGACATGGGTCCCTGAAAAAGCGGGTGGGGACATGGGTCCCACAAAAACAGGTGTGGACATGGTCCCCACAAAAACAAGTTTGGACATGGGTCCAACAAAAACAGGTGTGGGACAATGGGCCCTGGAAAAACAGGGGTGGGACATGGATCATCCACAAAAAAAAAAAAAAAAAAAAAAAAAAAAAAAAAAAAAACAGGTGTGGACACTGGTCCCCACAAAACAGGTGTGGGACATGGGCCCCCTGGAAAACAGGGGTGGGACATGGGTCTCCACAAAACAGGTGTGGGACATGGGTCCCCCACAAAAACAAGTGTTGGCATGGGTCCCCACAAAAACATGTGTGGACATGGTCCCTGGAAAAACAGGGGTGGGACATGGGTCCCTGGAAAAAACAAGAGGGGACATGGGTCCCTGAGAAAAAAAAAAAAAAAAGGGTGGGACATGGGTCCCTGGAAAAACAGGGTGGGACATGGGTCCCAACCTTAAAAAAAAAAAAAACAAGAGCATGATGAGGCGAGCATGAGGTGGCTAAGTGTTCCCTTTCTCCCCTAAAAAAAAAAAAAAAAGAGGGGGATTTTGGAGGGGGCCGACAATGCTCGCGATAGCCCGGTTCACTGGTGAAAGGAAGGCTGGAAAAGGATGGGGTTAGTAATAAAAAAAAAAAAAAAAGAGGTTGGGGGGTTTGGTCCCAGCCTAGAAGAGAACAGTAGTAAAGGATTGGTCCTTTAAAAAAAAAAAAATAAGAGTTTATTCAGGAATGAAGGTTAGCTTAATTGGGGTTTAATATTTGCTTCCTCATTTACAGGTAAATCTGGAACGCCGGGACGGCGGTCGACCTCGCTTCGTGGCGCTGGTACGTCGTCCACGGCTCGCAAGCGGTCCGGCCTCGGTTGAGCTTGCTGTCAGCAGGCTTAGAGGACAAGAGTCTGTGGGGCAGGTCCCCGACAGGCGGTTTCAAAACAACCGCCGGGACTGGGGCATCGAAGGGTAAGCGAAAAGAGTTGCTTGTTTGGGAAATAAGAGTGTACCTACTTGCCGGGCATTGTTAGCTCCCCTGGGCCACAGGTTGGAGTTGGGGTTAGCGGGCGATGCTGAGGCAAGAATGATTAGTGCGGTGGTTGTAAGGGCGTTCAGTTAGTCTTTATTGCCGATGCAAACGTTATTATCCACTAAGAAGCAGTGAGGCATCAAGTCAAGTGAGCGGCAGGGGGGGTCATATTCAGTCTGACGGGGGAGCAACCGTGGAACATTTGGTGGAGAGTTGGCTCAGGTGTCTTTGGGTGTGGAGAGGATGTGGAAAAGCGTCTTTTTCCTCGCACGTTCAGTAATTGGTCGCAGGCATTTGGGATTTTGGCGGGCGTTGCGGGGGAAAAGGATCCGCATTTATGCTCGGGCTTTTTAAGTATTCGGATACGATTAGAAAAGCGTTTCAGAAACACGGGGGGTCGTCCTTTCGTGGGTCAATAGCCTCAAGGGGTCTGGCGGGAGCATTTTCAGGTGCGCACATCAGGGAGAGGGCGTGCAGGGGGAGATCCGGGGGTATGTTGGCGTTACAACGAGTCAAGATGCAATTTTGAGAAATTGTAGATTCTAACATACTTGCACTGGGTGCGGGTCAGCATCCCAAATCAAAGTGCTTTAAAAGAAAATAGTAGGGTTTCAATGGGAGCAGGACAGCAGGCTGTTCCAGGAAGGCGGGAACGCCAGTTTCAGCAGAGGCATGGCGCCTTGGCTTGAAAATAACCCCAATAGCCGGCGCATAGCTTATTACGAGAGGGGGTTTAAGGAAGATTCAGGACTCCCTTTGAGTATCAGGAGGGATCGGGGGGGTCGAAGGAATTTGAAGACGGTCAGGTTGAATGGGGAATGTGGCAAAAGAAAAAATTGATAAAGAGATTGAGTTGGGCAGATGGCGGGTCCTTTCCTTTCTCCGCCCCGGAAAAATCTTAGGGTGTCACCATTGGAGTGGTTCCGAAAAAGGAGGCGGGGCGTTCAGGTTAATTCACATCTGTCTTACCCGAAAGGGTCGTCAGTTATGATGGGATAGATAGGGACTTATGCTCCGTAAGCTACGCCACTTTTGATCAAGCGGCGGCCTTTGTGGAAGGATGGGGCAGGGGGCATTGATGGCGAAGGCAGACGTTAATCAGCTTCAGACTCTTGCCGGTACATCCAGATTGTTTTCATTTATTGGCTGTATGTTGGAGAAGGGCGTATTTTGTTGACCTTGTTTACCTATGGGTTGTGCATTGTCTTGTTTTATTTTGAAACATTTCAGCACATTTTGGGAGTGGGTGGTCCCGCAAAAGGGTGGCAGGCAGCAGGGATCATACATTATTTGGATGATTTCTTTTCGTTGTCCGCAGGGTCTGATTTGTGCGCAAGGTGGCTTTTTTCATTTTCAGCCATGCGCGCAGCGAATTTGGGGTTCCTGTTGGCGAATGAAAAAAACAGTGGCACCCACGACCACTCTCAGTTTTCTGGGCATAGTAATTGATTCAGTGAACAGGAATATAGGTTACCATCCAATGAGAGTTAGTTGTTTTGGAGAGTATGATAGGATGTATTCATGCTTCTTAGGAAGGCCTCATTAAACAGTTCAGGTTTTTGATGGGCCATTTGGTGTTTGCAGCTCGCATTATGCCGTGGGAAGGGTGTTTTTCCAGGCGCTTGTCAGCAGCTACACGGGGGTAAGGCGTCCCAACCATTTCATTCGGGTCACAACAGATTTCGGAAGGATTTGGCGGTGTTGTGGTTGGCAAGAATTCTTACAGAGTTACAAACGGAAGGACGTTTTGGAGGGGGCGTCCAGCGCGGAACGAGGAGCTGCAGCTATTTACGGAGCGGCTTGCCATTAGGGTTTGGTGCATTTTATTGGAGCTTGGTGTTGTGCTGAGGAATGGCCAGAGCATTGCGAGGGACTCACGCTTATCAGAATCTGACATTTTTGGAACTTTTCCCTTTACTAGTGCTGTACATCTTTGGGGGGAAAAGTTTGCTAACAGGGAGGTGACGTTTTGGTCCGACAACTGGGTGTGGTGGAGGCTGTGAATAATTTTGGTTCACGGTCCCACCCGTGTTGGTTCTGTTGAGGCATTTTTGTTACGGTGTTTACAGCTTATATAGGTTTCAAGGCTAGCATGTTCCTGGGGTGGAGACAACATTGCTGATGCATTATCACGTTTGCAGATGGAGCTGTTTCGGAGGTTCACGGGGGCGGAGACCCAGGGCGAACGGTGCCCACAAGTCTTTGGGATCTGGTAACGAGTGTGATTGATTAATCAAGGCGTCTCTCGCCCCGGGTACGTGGGGTGCTTATGGTGGCTGCTTGGCGAAATTTCGGGAGGCAGAAAGGTTGGCTGGAAAAAGATCTCGGAGGTAGACATTTTTGCTGGGTCACATGATGAGTTTGAGGGAAAAGGGTTTAGCTGGTGGATCCATAGGGAGAAAAATGGCGGTTATATCGTTATTCCTTAGGCTGAATGGTAGGGTTGATGTTGTCCAAGTGTTTTGTGGTAAGGAAGGTGCTAGCAGGCATGGTTAGGGAACTAGCAAGGGATGGCAGAAACAATGACGCCGGTAATTTTGGGAAGGTTTGTTGCGGGCCACAGACGTGGTATGCTCTTCCAGTTTTGAGGCATGTACTTTTTAAGTCACATTCATCATAGCATTTTTTGCAGCTCTGCGAGCATTGAATTGGTTTGTGTATCCAAGAAAGAGGGGTGGCTTGCAGCGGGCTGACGTAAGTTTAGGAAGGTTTGGTGAGTTGCTGGTACGGAGGTCAAAACGACGATCAAAGGAAGGGAGCGTGGATCTTGTTGAAGGGCTTGCCTGGAAGTGTGGTGGTGCCCAGCAAAAGCGTTGGACGATTATTTGGCCATTAGCCTAACAAGGGGTCCACTGTTAGTGACCAGAACGGGGGGCATTGTCAAGGTTTCAATATTGCGGGTCTTTCGGATGTGTCTCAAGCAGCAAGGGTTAGAAGGGGGGCATTATGGAACGCATTCTTTTCGCATTGGGGCAAGCGACGGAAGCAGCACGCGTTGGGCTCTCGCGGTAGCAAAGATACGGAGGTTGGGCGCTGGAATTCAGAACGTTACCGGACATACTCAAGCCGGATTTGTAGGGAGAATGTTGCGCTAGATTAAACACTTTGCCGTTGTTTTTCTTTTTTCTCACCAATGTTTTTGCCTCCTCAGATTTCGTGGTAATTTGGATCTGGGAGATTCATGGTACACCGGGCGGGAAATTTAGGGTTGAGTATGGAGCAGGTGGAGGTAACTGGTGGGGGATGAGAGGGATGCGGTGGGACGCTTTTTCCGCTGTTAATTTCTAGGGCCAGGGGTAGGAGGCACCGGATATCATCATTATTCATGTTGGGGGTAATGATGTGGCAAAATTGCGTCGATTGATTTATTTCAGCAGATTAAGCAAGATTGGCGCGCATGTTAACGTTTGTGGCCAGGGGTGCAATTAGTTTGGTCCGAGAAATATGCAGGTTGGTTTGGAAAGGTGCGCGTATCCCGGGAAGTTAACAAGACGAGGAGAGGTTAAACAGAAGGTGGGGAATTTCGTGGTTCAATGTGGGGGTTGGGTCATTCGTCACCGCAGTTTAGTTTTAAATTGGTGGGTGGATGGTTAGGGAAGATGGGGTACAGTTGTCGGAATGTCGGTGTGGACATGTTTAATAATGAGTTACAGGAAGGTTTGGAAGAGGTCATAAGGGGTATGGCGGTACGGGTCTGATTTAAGGGGGTTAAACAGCCCTTGTTGTGGCGGCAGTTGGGGGGGGGGTAGGTGCTTGTCCCCCAGAAGTGGCTCGGGCTGGTTATCGGGGGTTTTTGAAGCGGGGGGCAGGTCACCGGGACGTACTTCCGGGTGCCCCTTTTGCGTTGCCCGCTCTCCAGCATTCTGGCGGGGACAGGTGGTACGCTATCCCATTGGTGTTAATAATAATAGCCGCGGCCTTTTACCTCCATATATGTGTCCTCTTGTTATTTGTATGTCTTTATGTAAGGGTTCATGGGAGAGGGGGGGGGGGAAGCTCGCGCCTCCTTGGTCATATAACAAATCACGAAAATTCTGAGGTACAACTGTATACAATCTGAAAGTTCAGTTCTCTTTTGATCATGGAATAGGTAACCCATTATGTACTTGGAAATGATGGGAAGCTCATTAATCAGGTCTTAATAGATCATTAATCTGGATATATATTCTACCCTAAATATTTCTGATTATGTCATCTAATGTTTGACGTTACAATTGAGAGACTTTCCTCCCTTCCTCTTGGTTACTTTCAAACCATCACCTTACTTTCATTTTAGACGCAGCCCAAGTTCTATGTTTTCTTTCGAGTTTGTTTAAAGCACATATAAAAACTATTTTTTTTATCAAGGGGGGGCTTTACATTCTGTCCTTTTATATAGCAACAGGGCTCACATTGTCTATACAACCAATTAACCTGCACTGCTTTGTCAAAAATGCAACTGTGAAAATTCATGTAAAAATGAATGTAGTTGTATTTTTATTGATGTCTACGAATAAAGAAGTAGTATAAAAAATAAATACACGTCACTTCCAATGGCGCACTTTGGTCCTAGGAGATATTGTCCCTTTACATAGCTTACTGCATGCAAATATAAGCAACTGGATTTGCATGTTTTCCCAATCGAATTGGTCTGTCCTAAAAAAAATGAGCAATTGCCCATGTCATTAACTGGTAGGTTATTAGGCATCTGTAAAGGTTAAAGCTGCAGTTCAGTCTTTTTTTTTTTTTTTTTTAATTCAATAGTTTCATGTGGGCAATCTCTAATTACCTAAAGAACTGTATAGCTGCCAGTCAATTCGTTCTCCATGTATTGATCGGCGAAATTTGGCGACATCTTTAGATATGGCATATGTTTTTCATCTGCTTCTGTCAGTCGTGGAGCTCATGAATATTCATGAGCACTCCTGCACTGACATGTGCAAGAGGGAGGGCAGGGCTGACAAAGGGGGTGTCCAGGGCCTGTGACAGGGGGCATGAGGGCAGTGCACAATGCAATAGTGAAGTAGGTAATACAGTGTATATTGAATAAAATTATATATAAACTGCGTACTCAAGTATGATTAAATATGCATTGAGTGTGGTAAACACACTGGTTACACTCGTGAAACTTGTGGAAGTGGTGTGTAGTAGCTCCTCTCAGCGGGCACTCTCAGCAGCAGCTGTAATCAGGACTCTGCTAGAATATCCCTCTCATGCTGACGTCATCTCCATAGGGATTAGCCCTTCAGGCCAGCTGGCTCTGTTCCCGATGGTAGCCCCCAAAGGTACCCCTAGGGGTTTGGTAGTGTCCAGAAGTGGCTGTTGGGGCTCCCTATTCGAAATCCCGCC
>WSYH01014718.1:0-15164 GCA_036426205.1 Ascaphus truei
CGGTCTCCGGGATGGAGAGTGGATAAGACTTAGACTTCGGCAGGACATTCCCAGGGATGAGGTCGACAGGGCAATCGTACGGACAGTGGGGAGGGAGAACCTCTGCTTGTACCTTGTTGAACACGTCCAAGTACTCATGGTACACAGCAGGCAGGGCCATACGATCGTCAGTTACGGAATCCAGACCGGCAAGCACAACCACGGGAGGATCCGCTGACATAGCATCTGCGGACGAGGGCCACTGGATAGGCAGAGTACCGGACCAATCAATGCGCGGATTGTGGAGTTGAAGCCAAGGCAATCCTAAAATAATTTGTACGGAAGGGGATTGGAACACGTCAAAGACAATTACCTCCTTGTGACCATCAGCCAGGGTCAAGGTAAGAGGAATATACTCCCAAATGATGAAGGCCGGCTGGAACGGTCGTCCGTCGATGGCCTCAAGGCCAATAGGGCTCTTCCTTCTGCCCATGGGAATTTGATTCTCCAATGCGAACTGCTGGTCCAGGAAATTACCGCCCAATCCTGAATCGATGAACGCTTCAACCTTTACGACAAGGTTGGGACCCTCCAAGGTGGCTGGAAGCATAAACTTCTTTGGGATAAGCTTTGGAGGAGAGGGGTTAGGAGAGACAGTACCCAGTAGAAGCCCCTCTACCTTCTACTGGGTTTCACCCGTTTCCCGGCTCCAGGGACAATTCTGGAGACGAGTTCCGGGAGCACAATAGAAACACAGCCTGTTCTGGCGACGCGCGCGCTCTCTCGGTTGCCTGGAGTTGTTGACTGCCGACCTGCATAGGTTCCGGTTGCCTCCAGGGCCAGGAAGAGTGTGGGCGACCTGTGAGAAACACAGGGGAAGAAGAACAAGAACAGTGTCTTTCGTTCCGTCGTCTCTCGCGTACGCTGATCCATGCGTATGCTCAGGGTGATTAACTCCTCTGAGGGACGTAGGCCGGGCATGAGTAGCCAGATCGTCTTTAACTATCAAGTCCGTTCCGTACGCGGCGGCGAGAGCTTCATCATTCAAGGACAAGGTTGGGACCCTCCAAGGGGCTGGAAGCATAAACTTCTTTGGGAGAGCTTTGGAAGGAGAGGGGTTAGGAGAGACAGTACCCAGTAGAAGCCCCTCTACCTTTACTGGGTGTACCCCTTTCCCCCGGCTTCAGGGGACAATTCTGGAGACGATGTTCCGGGAAGCACAATAGAAACACACCTGTTCTGCGACGCGGCGCTCCTCTCGGTTGCCTGGAGTTGTTTGACTGCCGACCTGCATAGTTCCGGTTGCCTCCAGGGCCAGGAGAGGAGTAGTGGGCGACCTTGAGAAACAACAGGAAGAAGAACAAGAACAGTGTCTTTCGTGCCGTCGCTCCTGCGTACGCTGATCCATGCGTATGCTCAGGGTGATTAACTCCTCTAGGGACGTGCCAGGCATGAGTAGCCAGATCGTCTTTTACGTATCAGAGTCCTTCCAGTACGCGGCGGCGAGAGCTTCATCATTCCATTGTACGGGCGGCCACTGTACGGAATTCGATGGCGTATTTGGCAGATGATCTTTGGCCCTGAGTAATATGGAAGAGGGAGAAAGCGGCTGTCTCACGCCGTGCGGGAGTATCACAACACAAGTTGAAATTCACGTCTGAACAACGGTAATCTTGCGTTATTTGCATTTGCGCTCCCATAGGGGAGAGGCCCAAGCGAGAGCGTCTCCGGTGAGCAGAGCGTATATGTATGCAATTTTAGTATGACCAGTAGGAAACAGGGAGTGGGACATTTCAAACTGCACCTCACATTGGTTTAAGAAATTGAGGGGTCCCCATCATAGTGATCGGAGAAGAATCCATGGGCCAGGGCTGGCGTGGGAAGTAGCCACTGGTGGCGTTGAAGCCGGAGGGCTTTCTCGAAGGGAAACATTAGTCAATTGCTGGGAGACAGTGGACAGCTGGGTACTAACGATTGTAAGGTTTCCAGAGGAATAATTATCTCCACCACGTACCCATCTCAGGGGGTCTGCGTTTGTTGGCTCTGCATAATGTCACGCCTGTATGCCCGCAGACCTGGCTAGACCCCAGTCTGAGGTGGGAACGGTATGATACCACAACCCACAGCAGTGGGAGAAAGCCCGTAGTGTGGTATTGGCGTTGCTGGGCCTGTGGAAGAGTTGTTAGTTATACTTGCAATGCTTGGGGATTCCGTAGAGTAGTCGTGTCCGTGTGCCAATGTTCAGGATCCAGAGGTTAGAATCGTCAGAGTATAAGCCAGGTCCTAGGAAGCCAGAGGTAAGCGAAGTAGAATGCGTAGCAGGGTTCAAAGGGATACCAGAGCAGAGTAGTCCAGGACAAGAAGGGGTCAAAGCCAGGGAAATCCAAGATAACACAGGAGCAGGAAACAACAGGAACCGAGGGAGCACACATAGTCAGGTACACACAGGAAACAGGACTATGCAGAGTGGACAGACGGGGTTATAAAGGAGGGCATACCAATAGGAGAGAGGGGAGGAGTAGAGAAAAGTGGGAGATGACAGGGATAGGACAGGGGAGAGAAGAGGAGGAGACAGAAGGGACAGTCGGGAATGGCCTGATGGCTTGGGAGGCGGAGACATGGGGAACAGGATAAGAAGAGTATGTGCGCACGCCCTCTGTAAGCTGGGGATGTGCCGCACAGGTTGCAACACACAGAGGGACCGCATGGAGCAAGGGAAGACGCAGGGGGAGCACGAAGCCCCAGAGAAGGGAAACGCGTCGCGTGACTGCTACCGCGAGACGGCATGCATAGGCAGAAGGAGGGAGGCGGGGGGTCAGGGAGACCAGCGGAGAGCGTGTGCGCGTGCCCTTCGTGGGCTGAGGGAGCGCACGCACCGACGCGTCACCAGGCGTGCGTCGAACGCTGCAACCGCGGGCACACGCAGGGAGGGCCAACGGACCGGATGCCACCACAGGGGAAAGTAATGTGGCTCTCGGGAGAGAGGGAGCGGGAGGATCATAGGGACTCAGGGACCGCGTGGTGTATCGAGACCCTGCGGGGAACGCGCTGCGGCAAGGGAGAGAGGTGGAAGGCAAAGGAAGAGGTGAAAGGATAAAGGGGACCAACATAGATGGAGAGGGACAAGGAGGGGAAGGAATCTTTCTGAGTCGTCACAGGTTAGAGCTGATGCAATCGAAAAAGCTATGGCATTTAGGTTGATCTTCTTTTCCAGAAGACATGCCATATTAGTTTTCTCTTAGGAGGCGTGGGCATTCCTTGTCATATGATATCAGTTTGAAGCTGAAGGACCTTATCTGGTAGTGTATTGTAATGTCTTTATTTATATAGCTCCATAATGTACATACTCTTCACAGTAGTAATACATGTTGTATATCATATAAATAACATAATATAAATAACGGGTCATGGGAATAAGTGCTTCAGCACATAAAGTACATTAAGAAGAGGAGTCCCTGCTCCGAGAGCTTACAGTCTATGGTACTGTAGGTAGGGAGAACGTACAAGACAGTAGGAGGGATTCTAGTAAGTGCGTCTGCAGGTGGCCAAGCTTTATTATCATTGTGTCCAGGATTATCCACAGTGCTATCTTATGCTTCTTTAAGCAAATGTGTCTTAAGGTGGGTCTTAAAGGTGGATAGAGAGGGTGCTAGTCGGGTATTGAGGAAAGGGCATTCCAGAGGTCGGGTGCAGTCATGAGAAGATTTAAGGCGGCAAGGGCTTTAGACAAGGGGTAGAAAGAACCTCCTTGAGAAGAAACGCCTATTAAAGGTCCAATCCCGCATATCCACCTACGTTTTTTTAAATAAATCAGTTCTGTAGTATTAGATAATACTTACTTACTTTTTTAAAATTCAACTCAACGCCATTTTGAAGAGTTTTAATACACTGAGCATCCTGTGATTTCTATAGCAGGTTTAGCCACCTCCCCAGCGTGCAAGATCTGCAACACTTTCTGTTGGTGATAATTTGTTACCAATGTCCCCACATTTGAGCCACAAACTGTACAATATATTCTGTTACTTAGTAATATAAGAATACATTGTAGCTGCTGAGTGACACTGACTGAAGGATGATTGAAACGGAAAGGCAATAGAATATTGATAGGAAGACTGACTAAGGGATTATCTGAATAATATCTAGCAGGCTAGCTAGGAGAGGGGAGGACAGAGGGATTACACCAGAAGTGATGTGAGAGAGACGGGTTAAACCCCAGGAGATGATGTAGAGAAGTTTTATCATGTATTAGATCAAATTACAAGATTCCACTCAAAAAACACTATGCAACTATCTTTAAGAATACAATTACTTATTTGGAACGTCACTGACACTTTGTACTATTTTTGTATGTGAGTATTTATCTTCAAAAAATACGTTTCTTTGTTATGTGCTGAACCAGAAGCTGGGTACTGTGGTGCTGGGTTAATAGAAGAAAGGGAAATAAGGACATTTACACATGCACACATATATCCCCCTCTGTTGATAGATTGATCGACCTCTCACTCACCAGAAAAAACACTGGAAGGGATTTAATGAGAGTGAAACAGCAGGATAGGAGGGGACAGATGAGATGAGTAAAGAGGAGAAGTGTAGTTTGACAGAGAGTGAATGAAGTGGTAGAGAATGTAAAGAGAGCATGGCATGATGGAGCAGGGTGGGGATAGAAAGGGGGGAGAGGAGACAGAGACAGCAGAGAAGCAGTGAACATGGGTGAGGAAAGACAGCAAGATGAGAGGAGGAAACAGAGACACTACAAGGAGAAACAGATGACTACGAGAGGAGGGAGTGTAATGGTGCCACAGAGAGGAGCAGACACAGTAAGTAGGCATAGAGTGTAAGAAGGGAGGAGATGAAAAAGAGGAAAGATGCAAGGAGGGAAGAGGAACAGAGAGACTGAAGGAGGGGAGGACAGAGAGAGACAGCAAGGGAGAGGAGACAGAGGGATAGATGGATGAGCAGTGCACACATCGGTATGGAGGGAGGGCAAAGAGGTGGAAAGAGACAACAAGGTTCAATAGGAGAACAGAGACACATGGAGCGGAGACAGAATGAGTAAGTAGGAGAGGAGCGTGTAGTGTGCACGGAGAGTAGCGACACAGTAAGGCCTGCGTCCACTCAGCGTGGATCGCGCAGTGCTGCTTGAGTTTATTTGCCTGCAATGTGAATTGTCCACGTCCTGCTCAATCGCGGGCACGTACACTTCTCCAAAGCTTGTTGCTTGGTAACAAGGGGTTTGACTTCGGAGACTCAGACCCGCTTGACCAATGGGAGAGAGTGGCAGTGCGAGCGGAGAGAGGTGGAAGGGGGGGGGGGGGGGAGGGGGGAGCGACGCTATGGCATGTACACTCAGGTTTTGCAGGCTTCAACAAAAAGCATGACATGATTGTAATGCATTACAAGAAAAGTGATTTCTCCTACTTGCAACTTTCATACTGTAGCTACTGTAGGATTTGGGCTTTAAAATTTGGGACATGTGAGTCACAGTTTTCTGCAAGAGAGCGTGAGGAAAATAGTGTGTGTAGGCAGCACAGCCCACTTCAGTGGTAGAGGTGTAATGAGAGTAAAACTGGTGTGAAAAAACAACAAACAGAAAACTGTAATACAGTACAGTAGGATAAAATGACAGACCCCAGGGAAACACAAGTGCAATTAATGCGAAGGAGGGTTGGCGGGGAACGTAGAGATGCGATCGGGGGGAGAGAAGGGGAGAAAGAGAGAAGGGGGGGAGAGAGGGAAGGGGAGGGGGAGAGAGAATGGACACACAGATACACACCAAGCCCCGATCCTTAATAGCCACGCTCCCTCCGTTCCTGCTCTAAAAATTTTGCAGGACAGGAGAAACAACGCTCATGCTTGAGCGTTGGTGACGTCACACGCTCAACATGAGCACGGTCCCCAGCGGGACTCAGCAGAAGGCCTCGTCCAGGGTGGCGCTTAGAGGACGGGCTCCATGCTGGCCGCTATGAACTCATTGCTGCAATGTTTGTGGCCAGTGTGACGAAGCGCTCTGGCGGCGCTTAGCTGCTTGCCGAAGCAGCACATTTGAATCTGCCGCTCCCTCGCGCGTCACGTGAGCGGTTCAACCCTCAGCTCCGTGACGTCCTTGGCCGCACGCCCCGATATGCCCCCCACGCACGCACCTAGCCGGCCCACATACTCACCCGGCCGAGTAGGAGTTGCTGACGTCAATCGCACATGAGAGCCAGCGCACTCTCTCCCTGCCTGGCCGCAGCTAAGCTGAGGCCCCGCTGCACACAGCTGCCTTGCTTGCCGCGGCGCATGCAGAGTCCCTGCACTGCGATCTGCGCTGACTTTTTTCAGCGTGGGGCGTGGGCCAAAGGTGTCGCGGCCATGACATGGGTAATGTCCCTCTCCAAGCTTGGTTGCTCCGGATGTCAAAGCCCCCCCCCCCCCCCCACCTCCCGTCTCTGCGCTCCCCACAAACCATAGCCGGGGAGAGACAGTGAGTGGATCTGTGCCCCGTCACCCCCTCAGCAAACACGGGAGAGGGTAGCCGCCTCCCTCCATCCGTAGCCGACTCCCTCCCATCCTCATTGGCTGACTGCCGCACCAGTGACGCGTCGCGCTTCTGATCACCAGAAGCTTGCAGCATCGGCCGCTTGAGCGTCACAGCCACGCAGTCACCACGTTGGAAGGAGCAAGCGGGACCTCCAGACTGGAGGAAAGGGGCTGGTGGCCCGCCCCTGCGCCTGCCGCCGACCGCAGCGGGTCCTTACCTAAGCAGGGAATGCCAAGAGAGGGGAGAGAGAGTACAAGAGGAGCATGCATGAGGGAGGAGAGATTAAGCTGGGGAATGAGGGGACAAGAGACAGCAATGCATTGAGGGAGGGGTGAAATCAAAAAGTTATGCTAACTTATAACCTTTCAGATCTTCTGCATAACAAACCGTACCGAAAACTCTGCCTCCCAGCCAAGAGCTCAAAATGTAACATACATCTAAGTACTTTAAATCAAAATCCACAAAAACAAAACAACATACTTTAACTGCAGATTTGAGAATTGTCTTTCAACACCCACCCAAGCATTTATTTATTATGAAGTTATACACTTAAAACAAAAAAATATATATAAAAGACACTTGACTTGTCAGATCATTACTCTTGAATTCTAAACATGCATTGCCCTTAGGCTGCGGCCGCAGGAGGCGGGCGGCTGGCGCCTGTGCGCATTGACTCACGCGCCCTGCTCGGCCGGGGGCGATTTGTGCCCGCTAAGGTGCGCCGTGTCTGTGGGCGCGTCACGACGTCACGGAGCTAGTTTCGCCCTCGTTGGCCAACCGCTCTCACGTGACCGCTGCGGGCGGCAAATTCAAATTTGCTTGCTCTGCATCAGCTAGCGCGCGGGTTGCCACTCTCCGAGCATCTTCCTTTTCATCCCCATTACTCTTCTTTATTCCTCCCTTTCTCCGGGCTACGTTTTGTCCCGAAATCTCCGAGTGGGCGGGTGGTCTGGACGGCAGTGCACATGGTGCGCTGACGTCAATGACAGGAGCCGCGGCAGGAGGATTGGATGGCTGTGGTGGAGGGTGCTGGGGCCTCCCAAGTACCCCCAATTCGGAAGTCAAGTCCTCCTTGACTTTCTTTGTCTCCCTACAGCCAGCTACAGGTCACTCAGCGGTTCCTGTCCTGCCCTGCATTGCGATGCCACGCTGCTCAGTGCTCACTGAATCACACTGTCACTCCTCCTTCTCTCTGGCTCCTCCTCCTCCTCTGCTCGGGCTGCTGCTTCAAGTGCCTGTTCAAACTGCTTCAAGTCTGTTTATTTATTACTAAGGTGCACTGGGATGTATTAAATATTATTTATATATATTTAGATTGTGTGTGTGTGCGCACACACACACACACACACACCACACACACACACCCACACACACACACACCACCACACACACGTATATGTGTGTGTATGCAACTTGTGGCAATGTATTGCTGCTGCTGCTACCACGCCACTAGTGATTCAAGATGCTTTCCACAACTTGAAGTTTGTAGATTGTCATCAGCGTTGGTTATAAATAATAGAAATGACATAAGCTAATATACAATTCCATATACCATTAACGCAGCACGACCCTCTGCAACAGCAATGTCTTCGGCATCTCCCCCCTACAACTACTGTCAATAAGGCTGCGCTGCGTAAAATGGCGCTGCGTTGCCATGCCGAACGTCCACGTGACGTAACACATTACGTGATTCCCGTTGCCATAACAATGAGATGCCACATGTCATGGATCGTGATGCTGCCACGTTGTCATGGCAACTTGACGCCGCGTGAGCTTTGCACGGCGCCCCCCCCGTTGTCATGGCAACGTGTCATTTAAAAAAAAATCTCCGGGTTGGCCGTCAGTCGAAGGTGGCCAACCCTGGCTAAGCGCCAATCGGCGCAGCACTCGCCCACCGCTGGGCCACACACATTGCCTCAATGTGTTTCATTAGCGGCCGCGTGAGTGCGAACCGCCTTCTCAGGGCCACCCTGGCAGAGCCCTTAGTTTACTTGGCCTCTATGGAGGGTCTGCACATTGAAATTGAGGCCCAAGGAAGAGACACACACACACACACTTCTCCTCCTCTCTTCTTTCACACACAACACACCCACCCCCTCTTGGTGGGAAGTGATTGTGTTCAAGTTCCTCAGACCACTCATTTTTGCGCCAAACACATGCTCTGACCAATCAGAAAGCGTGCTTCTTGACAGCGAGGGGGAGAGTTAGAGCAGGTGGCGGGATTTAAAAACACCTTCCCGCCCCCGTTTGAATTTTGGCTGCGCCACGGGTTTTGCGGCTTCCCCCCACACGCACAAACCGCTAAAATCACCACAGATTCGTTCATTCCCCCCGTACAATATCTCCCACCGTTAGGGAAGGAGGTTTCATTTTGTGGTGCAAGGCTTCCTCTCCCGCGGAAGCGATGGCTGCGGAGCAGCCTCCCAAGTACCGCTTGGTGCGGGAGGTGGGCCGGGCAGCTACGGGGTGGTGTATGAGGCGGTGGCGGCGGTGTCCAGACCGGCCCTGCGGTGGGGTGGCGTGAAGAGGATGCGGTGCAGCGTACCGGAGACGGTGGAATTGGCCCTGCAGGAGTTCTGGGCCCTGAGGATGTGCAGAGCCGGCACCGTCACGTGATCCGGTTGGAAGAGTGCTTGCTGCAGAGCGGGCCCGCGCGGGCACCCTCCACCCTCAGCCGCCGCCATCACCGGAGACCGGCGGCCACCTTCAGCTTGTAGAGACTTGCCTGAAAGGGCGCAGAGCCCCGGCTGGGGCGGGCTCCTGCTTCCTGTGGTTCGTCATGGAGTATTGCGACGGGGGAAACCTCAACGATTACCTGCTGCTCGTCCCCCGACTGCCGGCTGCACCGGAGCTGTATGCAGCACTGGGCAGCGCCCTGCCTTTCTTCGCAACCGGCACCACATCGTGCACCGGGACCTGAAGCCGGACACGTGCTGGTGTCGCCACGGACCCGCCGGGCCCGAGCTCAGGTTGTCCTCATTGGGTGGGAAAATGGTGGGCCACATGATCAACCCCTAAGAGCGAGGCGGGTGTAGAGCATAGTAAAGGCAGCCTGTGGGTGTATGTATCAAGGTGAGAATAAATGGAGGTACTGTATATATTTCTCATTTTCAAATCCCATTCATTTGTTTTTATCTCTGCAGGCTTGTTACCTCTTCTCCCCCCCCCCCCCCCATATAATATTGAGCTCTACTTGGTTACAGTTGTTTTACACACTACCTTCATATATGTTAACGTAACTAAGGCCGCGCTCATAGTGCCGGCGACGCAACGCTGTCCCGAAACAAATACATTGCCTGCGCGTGTAGTGCCGGCGACAGAGCGCCGTCGCGGAACTGGAAGCAGGCAAAATTTTTATTTTTCAAGGGCTGTCTTGTCACGTGACACCCCTTGAAACAAATCAAAATTGCCAGAATCCCGTGACCCTGCCCGCCCGGCGAAACATAACTTTCGCCGGTGGCCGACGTGTGACGTCACCCCCGTGTCGGCAGTGATCTTCACAGTTAGTGCAAATAGCCGCATGGCTATTCGCACTCAGTAGGAATGAAATGAAAAAAAAATAAACATCCCAGCCAGGAATCGAACCCTGGTCCACTCTGTTAACTGGCCTGGAGCATAACCACTGGCTATAAGACTTTCTGATGCTTTTGTATGATAAGGGCATAGAAGCCTATGACATTACAGTGTTCATAGCAGCACGCTTTCGCACTCAGTAGGAAATGAAATGGAAGAAAAAGACAGAACACTCCCCTTTGACTTTCTATACCCCCTCTCTGGTATCATCAAATCAACGGCTTTAGGCTGATTCCCCAGTCTGCACTGTGACACGCCCCGCGGGTGGGGCGGCCTGCACCGCGCTAGACTGCGGTCTGAGGGGAGAGGGAACTTTGTGACGGGGGGGGCGTGTGCGGTAGGTTTGCGGGGCGTGGCCTCCGTCGCAAATGCCAATCTCAAACTCTCCCCTTGCCTGCCTGAACCTGTCGCTCACCGCTGGGAGAAGGTGGCGCGACAACTTAGGGGCTGGGACCCCGAGGAACTGGGTGGGGCTGGTCTTGATCGCACAGACGTGCGCTGTAGTATTTAGTGGAACCCGCCCAGCCTTAGGCCTTAGACCGCTTACGCAGGCTTGCGGAGGCGTGTGGATATGCAGCGACGGCAAGTTTAAATATACGCACGAGGGGACGGAGGAGCGTCACGTGACACAAACATCCAATGGGGATGAGGGACTAGTCCCGCCCCACCCGCCACACACCACTCAAACCTTCATCCCGCCCCCAAAGCGCGCTCACTGCCTCACCTGTCAGGCCACAAAAAAGCACCAGTTTCTGCAGGCGAGGCGAGCAAGAGCATGGACCGCGGCACCATGCCCGATCTTAGGCCTCGGGCATGCATCGCTTTATGCGCGACCCGTGCTGAGGCGTGCTGCTGCTCGGCACTGAGCCCCTACTGCCGCAATGATAGCGCTTTAGTAGGGGCTCGCCTACTGATATGATGCTTTTTTCTATTATCTGAGAACTGATCCCCTAGAAAGTCTATCGGGAGCTGAGATACATCTTTTTGTGACTTGCTAGAACTGTTTTCTCTGTATGTTGATTTTTTGGTAGTTTCATCCATATGACTGAATAAGTTGGTGTGCCAAATTTTGATGGTGGTAAGCTTATCTGTAGACCTTGTTTTCTACCGATTATGTTCATTATCCTGACACCATTTTCGGTTTTTTATTCAAAATGGCTGTAACTTGTCTTAATTTAAAATTGGATTCAATTTTGTACCTTTGTGGTCCTCAAGTGTTCCAAGTTGGGTCAGCACTCTGCTTTCTCCATTTATTTTGTTTTAAAACTTTTCTTGTATATAATTCTTTAATAAACGAAAAAAAATTAATGGTATCATTCAACTTGTAAGAAGACCAACCTCTGTCTTAAAGGATGGAGTTTTAAGTATTCTCAATCCCTTGTTTGTTTATTATACTCAATATAATTCCCACTTTCACTAACGAACCATTGATCATCTGAGTTCTATATTTTTCTATATTGCAGAGATTTGTTTGATCTTCTATTACCAAGGGATGGGTTTCTCCCTATCTAGGGCACTAAGTAACCTTAAATTTCTGTTGGTAGGTACGCAGATTTTCGGTCTTATAAGTCTGCCAAGGGAATGTGAATCGTCATCGCTTCGCCTCAGCCTGGGCCTCTGACTTTCTAACTGGCCAACCTAGAGTTTTTATGAGGGCATGTTAATCAACTTGCAAAGCGGACACTCTTCTCCTTGGTATTCTCTTTTGGGCTATGATTGAAAGATTACGTTCAGGGACGCAGATTCACAGAAAGAGCTGCTGGTAAGTTCCATTTACGATCTTTGTATCTTAAGTTGGTATACAAGGCCAGACTTGTGGTGGTTTTCAAAACATTATTTTTTGTGTTGTGACTTGTTGTGGGTGGGGGGAAATTGCAAAGATTTTTAAGAAACGCTCTTTCATTGATCGTTAACTTCTCTTTAATAGAGATAGTTTACTGAAAATATTTTCCAGTATCTACTAAGGTCAGAGATTCATAAAAAATTATTTAAAAAAAAGAAAGCTTGACTTGTAATATTGTGATTGCAAAATGCAACCATGCCACAATCTGAACACACCACCTCATGGTATATACGCCCCATTACTATTTCAGACCAAGCTGGACCTCGCAAGATCTCAAATAGCATCCTTTTAAAGAGCAAATTGGATAGTGGGTGCCTGATTGTAATGCTGGGCTTCACTATTGGATCACGCTTGTAGGGTCAGCTCAAGCCAACAAAGGCCCATAGGTGGAACAATGGGGTGGATATAGGTGTCGTTTATCCCCCTCCCCCCAAAAAATACAGTTCAGGCAATTTACCATTATTATTGTGGTACTAATCTCCTTCCCCGCCTAACTTTAAAAAAAAAAAAAAAACAATTTTAAACGGGCTCTCCACTTCCCCCTCACATTTTCGGGACCTGGATCTATAGCCGTATTTTGATGTTCTGTTTGTCCCTTGCAGTGTGCAACCGTAGGAATTTACTCTACATCCTCTAGCTTGAGTAGGTCAGAAATTAATTCTGCCAGTGGGACTCTAAAGGCCCCTCCTACTACGATTGGAACATGATTTATAACACACCTTGCGGCAGCAAAACTTGCATCTCAATCTTGGCTGACCTAAGCTTGACGGCAGTTTTCCCCATACCCAAAAGCCTAGTACACTACTCTTCCCATAAAGATTAACACCGTGAGGGACCTGCTTCTGAATGGGCTATTGCTGCGTTCATCCTACCCTGTCCGCACCTACTCGTGAATGCGTCCTCTGCACTGCTGCTCAATATCCGTATCACATCGATTTATTTTTCTTATATAGGTCTTGAACAGGGGGTCCTCCGAGCTGAACCGCACTCACTTCAGGGCCGTGACTCCCTGCTTCCCGAGTTACAGGTCTCCGTATCGGTGGCCGTTGTCTCCTGCAAGTTTTAAATGTCCCGTACAGGTTCTCTAAACTTTAAGGCAAAATTTAATTGATGGTTTCTATGGTTTTTGTCCGTTTTTTTAAATTTTTTATTAAGTTTGATTATAGAAGTTCTTATTCTAGCTAGTTGTCCAAGTAACCAGAGTTGAGTCAAAAAAAAAACCATCATTTTTTTTTTTCCCCTTATATTTGTAAATTATTTTGAAGTGATGTGGGAGAGGTTTTGATTTACCTCTGACACTCTTCCCTTTTGTCTTGCTGCACAAGCACTGCTAATACCATGACAAGTTCCCTCAACCCCTCCTCAACTTTATTGGTCTCTCGGGACTGGTATGGAAGAAACACTGATAGTGTGCCTGGTAAGAATTAACCTGTAACTTTTCTTAACCCACAAAATGAATTCCGCCAAAATCTTGCTATACATTGTGGATTTCTTGTGGGGCCTTCTGTTCCATTTTTGTTTTCCTGTGTTGACGGGATTGCACTTTTTTCCCTGTGACATTTAGGATTAAAGACGGCTCCATACTAGCACCTCTTTAAAAACAGTTTATCAAGCTCTGTTTACAGGTGAATGGTGCCTGATTCTGGTGCAACACTCCCATTGTCTTTAAATTGGGGGTTATTTGCAAATTGAGTGTGTTGACCGAATATCAAGCTGGTGATTTGCCCATTACTAAAGTGAGTGTGCCGGTTTCCTTGCCTAGTAATCCCTGGTGCAGGCCCTGGACAAACTACACATACGGTAGCTGGTTGCAACGATTGTGGTTGAGATACACCTGTAATGCTGAAATGTCACAGTGTCCATACTTGGCGCAGTGTCCAGACTTCTGCAGCATTAGTACATGCCATTCCACAGCGGAATAACAATACACAACAAAAGCAAAATGTGTACCGTTGTAGGTTATATCTTTTAATCCTTCGACTATAAAATTAGATTTTAAAAATCTTATTTTTTTTGGTTTAACCATTTTCCTCATGAATCATGTATTAAACACTATTTCCACATCAGCTTCTTTTTAAAAAGTTGCAAAAAATTAGTGATGCTTGGGTTCCCTTATTCCTAATCGAAAGAACGTATTAAAATGGTTTAACAATATTATTTTTTAATTTTTGTGTTTAATTCTTGGGGATTGCATTTTCTGATGCATGGGAGCGACAGGGGTGGTAGGGACAGATGGATCGTTGTCCTTCAAATCATTGAAATGCAGTGAACACAGATATATAGATACGATTAAGTTCTCTCCTTGGCTGAAGATCTTTACGGATTCCAAAAATCATTCCTAGCTGCTGGGTAAGGGTTTAGTCCTAATCCACACAGGATTATAGAGTGGTTCATGCATTCGCTCCTGCCAAATGTATAGAGTGACGGAGAAACTCAGAGATTACCATCTGGAAGGGATCAGCGAAATCTCTGTGGTTAGATAAGGATGCAGGACGGAGGGAACTCTAGAATCTGTGAATGTATAGTCTGTTTGTTCTCCGGTTCTTTTAAATTTTTGCATAGTGTTCTAAGCAAGCTTGTTTTGTTCATTATCGCACCAAACTTGGCGTTCTTCATAGATTGTATATTGGGTTTGAAGGCTTGTAGCACGTAGTCATTTTGAAGATGCACGTTTAATTGCCTCTATCTGGAGTCTCTTTATGATGATTCACCTACATCAACATTTTGTTTCTCGCATAACCATACAGCTTTTGTTGTCGCAAACTTTGAATGAACAACTTTTATTTGGGTAGCTACTAATAATAATAATAATAGCATTTCCTTGTATAAAACTGCCCCCTGCTAATTTTTACGCAGCGCTTTACAGAGACATTTTGCAAGGCGCCACAGGTCCCTGCCCGTAGAGCTTACATCTATTGTTTTTGGTGCTGGAGGCACAGGGATGATAAGTGACTTGCCCAAGTCACAGAGAGCCGACCGTGGGAATTGACCAGGTTCCTCCCTGCACGCATCTCATGTAGTCATTCAGTGTCCTTTACTCCCACAAGCCATTCCTTCCCCTATGCTAATGTAAAGACTTTTTTTATTTACTTACCTAGGGGTATCTATTCAAGGAAAGATCTTCCTATCTGTGTGAGAAGCACTTCCTGGAGAACCCCAACTTTGAGTCTGCAAAATCCCTTTAGATAAGAAGTCCATGCCAGTGAATGTGTCAGCCTCTATTATTGACTCTATCTCTCTCACGACTGC
>WSYH01014719.1:0-15164 GCA_036426205.1 Ascaphus truei
ATTCATTACACTTCTGCTCATATTACTCGACCCTCTGAGCATTTGACACAGTGGACCACCTCTTCTCCTCCACATTCTCCATACTCTAGGTATTCGGAACAAAGCCTCATCCTGGATCTCATCCTACCTCTCCCATTCGTACTTTTTAGTGTCTCTTCTGCTAACACCTCCTCCTCTCTATTGATCTTCTCTGTGGGGGTACCCCAGGGCTCTGTCTGGGACGTCTTCTTTTTCTCTGTACACACTCTCTCTAGGTGACCTAATAACATTTTGGGTTTAATTATCACCTCTATGCCGACGACACACAAATATACTTTTCAAACACCTGACCTTACACCTGCTGTACAAACCAAAGTTTCTGAATGTCTCTCGCTATATCATCCTGGATGGCCCTCCGACGCCTTAAACTCAACATGGCTTAAAAAGAAGCTCCTCATACTTCCTCCCAAACTGGCCACCCTACTACCTTCCACATTACTGTTGGAACTACAATCATTAGACCGCCCAAGCACGCTGCCTCTAGGGTACACACTCGACTCCTCTCTCACGTTCGCCATCACATTCAAAACATTTCTAAAACTTGTCGCTTTTTCCTCTGCAATTAACTAAGATACGCCCTCTTTCCTCTTATTGTTCGATCTGCTAAAACTCTGACTCAGGCCTCATCTCTCCGCTCTTGATTACTGTTAACCTCTGCTGTTGGCCTTCCTGCCTTCACTGTCCCCTACAATCTTCCTAATGCTGCTGCCAGAATCACTCATCTTTCCTAGATCTGTCTCAGCATCTCCCCTCCTAAATCCCTCTCCTGGCTCCGATCAAATCCCGATCTCACACTCCATTCTTTCTCCTCAATTTTAAAGCTTTACATTCTTCTGCCCTCCTTACATCTCATCCCTAATTTCTCGCTATGCACCATCCAGACTCTTGCGTTCTCTCAAGGATGTCTTCTTTCTACACCTTTGTATTAAAGCCCTTCCCGCCTCTTAAACCCTTTTCACTGACTGCCCCACACCTCTGGAATGCCCTTCCCCTCCGTACCCGACTAGCACCCTCTCTATCCACCTTTAAGACCCACCTTAAGACACACTCTGCTTAAGAAGCATATAATAGGCACTGTGGATATTCTGAACACAGGATACATAAAGATTGGCCCCCTGCCGATGCACTTACCAGAAACTCCCTCCTACTGTTTTCGTACGTTCTACCACCTACCACAATAGACTGTAAGCTCCTGGGGCAGGGACTCCTTTCCTAATGTTACTTTTATGATAAAGCATTATTCCATGATCGTTATTTATATTTCTGTTATTTATTTGATTACCACATGTTTACTACTGTGAAGCGCTATGTACACTAATGGCGCTATAAATAAAGACATACGAATACAATACAACAAATAATTCTCCTATTAGCAATATCCCAGGTATCTCAGGTGTTTGCTTCTTTTGTGCACAGGTTTCTTCCACATGTTGTTTAAAGGTGTTTTGTGGGGGATATATATAACACTTGACTCTAATGAAATAGGATTTAACACTGGGTTAGTGAGATTTGAAGATATACCATTAGCTACTATAATGGCATTAGATTATCGTATCCTATAGTCAACAAAACGATTTATGGATTGGGCCCAGTGCTCTCCGGTACAAACATGAAGAAGAAGAAATAAAATATGACTTTTTCTTTTTTACTTTCAGTTTAGATTTAGGAAAGTGAATTAACAGATAATATATAAAGGGGAGTCATGAGAGTCACTTTCCGCGAGTCCTTCCCACTCAATCATAAAGTAAGAACTTGAAACATGCGATGTCTGTGCACTGCAGACAGTCAGTTGCAGCTGAACAGCACTTTCATTTTTAGGCATTTTGACCCATAAAATGCAAGAAAAGGATGTAGTTGTGTTGTAGATTCTGGCAGTGATGAGGGCTAATACCTCATTTTTAGGAATTTAAATGTTGCACATATATAGAGCATATACACAAAGGAACTTGGAGTTTTAGTGTTTGCTTCCCCGTATAAAATATAACACAATACATAAGCTTAAATATTATACATAAAAAGTAAATACATCATGTAATAAAGGACAACACTTAGAATGTTTACATTACAAGAGGAGAGCGTGCAAACTTGCCCATTTAACTAGTTTGAAACTTTTTGGTCTACAAATGCATAGATTGATCATAAAGATTCTAAGAAGAATTAAAATAAGCACAATTTAGGCAAACGGTGAGAACATTGTGTGTTCAGGGTTAAACATTCTGGACTGATAAAAGACACACACTCCCCACCAGCTACGACGGAAAGGGTAGGTTATGGTACGCCGATGTATGATACTTTAATCGCCCATGTCATGTTTGGTAATCACTTTGAGTGACACGGAATGGGGCGGGCATAAGATAGCCTAAGAGAACTAGTTAGGTAATATGTGATAGCGGGAGAAGCAGTGTTGTGGGCACCGACTTCGCGTGGCAGATAAATCGTATGGCGAACTGTGAAGGGGGGCTGCGGTACAGGTGGACTTGACAGTGCTCTATATTAGCCTTCAGAGGACATCCCTAAGTTGTTGACACGATCCCTTGAGAGGAGAAGGAGGTCACAAACTTGGAGCCTGAAGAATGGGGCGCACATGTGAGGTTCCCTCCGGGGAGATGTGAGAGTGTTGGTACCGACTATACTCTGCCTCCGCTGAGGTAGGGTAGGCAGAGAGTCAGGGTGAGTCGGGCCTGCAGGTGCCCTTGGCCTGAGGTGAGGGGGCAGGTTCCGCAAGGAGTAGCAGTTGGATCCAGTGAGATGCTGAGCATGACTTGTTCAGCCTGTCAGAAGACCTGCGTGTAACTGTTATGCAGAGTTGTAGAATAACCCATTTCATGTTTTGCAATTATACTCCTGCCGTGTGAGTGAACCTACGTGGAGGGGCGAAATGCAAAGGTAGAAAGTTTCATACAGTAGGACATGTATTCTATGCGTACGGAGTTAAACACCGCGCAGTTCCTGTTGAAGAGGCTGCTGCCTAGCTGTTGTGCCTAAGGTGTGAAAGAAATGTGGGTACTGCACACCCTAGAAGCCCTAAAACTTGGTATCCCAGCGTCCCCCACGACTCATCGTACGGAGCGGATCTCAACCCTCGTTGCCAATGTTTGCCACAATCTAAGACGATATGGGATTACTAAGGGCATATAAAAACTCTAAATAATGTATGGAATGGGCGATGCTGACCAGGAGGACTAAAGAAGGTAGACTATAAGCGACTATTATGGATTCTGAGTGCTCATTACTGAGACATTCCTGTTTTAGTGCTATAAAATAACTATAACCAATATTTATTATATTGCTAGTCTACACGATGCAGCGGCCGTATCGAACCAAATCACGGCGCCGTTTTCGGTGGTGCGCTACTGTATCTCACCGGCGATGAACGGCCAGGCCATCACCCCAGGCACAATGTTTATGCGGTTTGCTTTGTTGAGTTTCATGGATTGTGGTGCAATTAAATGCAATGAAATGAATGAATGAGTATGTGTGACAGTACTGTGGTACTGGTCAATTCAGGTGTTTAAAAGCCAGCAGAAAACTAAATAGCCCTTTTCTGCACTCGCCTGCACTCGCGTCTTAAGGCGGTACGGTTGAAGAAATTCCAGCGCCATGACATGGGTTATCAGTTAACACGTGCGTGAAGAGTGTTTCAATAGCGGTGCTGCTGCATGTATATTGTGAGGATCAAGTCCAGGTAGAATGGGCGCACTTCTGTCTAATTTATAGAAGAGTGACAGCAGTGTCAGACGTTATTGTGGAATGAGTCCGCACCCCACGATTCATTCACTAAGGTGGTGGATAGGAATCCATACCAGATTTACAATAGGGTTTGGTTTCTCACTCACACGCCTGCCCCTAAATACTAGAAAAAGGTATAGAGCAGAGAGGGTTGTTTTTTCACTCTCTCTCTCTAGAAACCTGAAGGCTGCGGCACACTGCTCCCCTGACCGTATTTGGTGGAGGACGAGTTTGGCCGGAGATTTGGCTGTCCGGAATCTCGGACTCGGGGACGCTGTCCCCCTCTACCAGTTAAGACAGTATAAACTGTGGACACATTATTGTGTATCTAGTGACTCTAAATATGAGGTGAGGTAGTTTAAGCTGGGAAACCAGAGGTTGGCCTCAGTTCCCAAGCAACAGTTAGAGAAGCTTACTTTGGCTTGTAGTTAGACCCTGAAAAGGGTGAAGATTTATTTTATGATTTCTTTGGTTGCTTAAAGTGACAGTGTTGAAATATTGTAAACCGCTGAAGGTTATATACCGTTTAAGCTGCAGTCCCTTAGTGGGATTAAAAATAAAGCACAGAAGAAATAGAACGGTTTAGCAACCGTAATGCTTTGTTATTATGTGTTATTTCTAATTAACCCTAGAAGACTGTGTTCTGAAGAGCCAGACAGACGTCAGCGCTACGAAAAGAGGGGCTTTTGTCAAAAAATATATAAAAGATGAATATATAGATAATAGAATATATATACCAGAATCGTAAAATAAATTGCAAAATGTCAAAATACAAATCTAGTGTGCATTGTATCTACAAGGAGCAGCAGACAACCAGGGAATACCAACACAACACATGCA
Organism: Ascaphus truei; assembly: GCA_036426205.1. Lineage (NCBI taxonomy): Eukaryota > Metazoa > Chordata > Amphibia > Anura > Ascaphidae > Ascaphus > Ascaphus truei. Next base: position 4,609 of record WSYH01014719.1, read on the forward strand.
TTTATTTGAGACTACTTGGTAATTGGAATATTGTTTTGCAGCACTTTGGGCCTCATATTCAAGCTCATTGACAATTTTCATCTCCCCACTAAACAACACATGTAATTAATGCAATCACAATATGAAAGGTATTTACTACTGCATATCAAAATCTTGGTAGTAAGATACCCTTGTTTGAAAATTCCACAAAGAGGTTTGTGATATCATAAATTTAACCCTTATGCGTGTTCAGCAATTGGTGCAAGTTTGAAAAGCAACACAGTGCTTGCGTGTGTTGAGACTATCTGAAAGTTTCTCCCAATCGTTTTGGAATATGTTATTAAAATAACTTTCAAATTCGAATTCAACCAGTTTGAACGTCAGAAAAAAGAATGTTGTTGATATAATTAAATTGATTTACTGAAAAGGTGCGTTTTCGACAAGATCTTCTGATTGCTTGCTTGGCATCTTCATTGATAAGTTTTAATAACAATACACCTATTTCTCTGTTATCTTCTCATAATGATTTTTTTGGGCAAGTGCTGTAACAAGGTGCATTTGTTTTGTGTATATTTATAACAAATCTGAGAATATTTATGCTTGGTGGCTATATGCAAATGTAAAAAAAAAAAGGGGAAAATCCTAGAATTGATCTGAAATCAAGAGCATACTGTGCATAGTAATTATTAATTCCAATATTTATTATCCAGTATTTTTAAACATCAGTCCCCATGGGTTAATGAGGAATTCAACTGTTTGGATTTTTGGGATAATAAATAGTTGGGATTTGTATAATTACTATATACTGCTTGGTACTCATTGCAAATGTATTGTCAATTATGTGTATGTATTAAATAATGGTGGCAAACAGGAGACCCTATGAAGCTGACATAGCCAGTGAAACCCACTTGGGTGTTTTACGGTGGACTGGGAGTAGTTACATTATATGGATGGTATTCCTAAGTATTGGTTATATACATTGATAATTAATATATTATATCATATATAATAAGATAATATATATATATATATATATATATATATATATATATTATCTATTACACCTATATATATATTTAAATCTTCATCTTCATGTTTGACTCCTCTATTATCGATATATCCTTATTCAATATTAGTTTATATTCTGTAATCTGACTGTTTTGTCGATATATTGGGGAGAATCCGGGGGTCGGTAAATGGTTAGGAATATGGTTTAGTATCGACTGGATGAACTTGCTGTTTTCCAATAGCAGAATTTTGATACGTTCTCTACTATTTATTTGCTTGCTACCATATATTGGTATGGTTGTGTCCATTGTGTTGATTGTTTTTAATGATCTCAACTGTGGTATGTCTATTTTATATCTTGGTGGTATTTGGTGATCAGGCGTACTGTATATAATAATTATATTTGCATATGAATAAATAGATTGTATACTTGGTCTACCGTCAGTGGTGCCCGTTAATGAGGGACCATTCTAGTCCCTGGATTGGATTTATTCTTGAGTAACAGTATGTATCCTAGAGGTGTCTGTGGGGAGGCTTCGTCTATTTCCGGAATTTGAGGAAAAATTAAGTAGATAGAATACTGGTGCATCAGTTTGATTTGAGTATTTATTGTTTGCATATTAAATACTTTATAAATGAGTAATATGTATTGTCGATTATGTTTAATTAATACTTTGTAATGTATGGTATAGTAAGTAAACCCCACACAATGCACAGTGAGTGATTTGCAGGTCTCTTGGTTCACATTTAAGTGATTCAACTACCCGGGTAATAATTAATATTGCTTGGCCGTCAACACTGTGTCCTGCAATCAATGAAAGGTAAGATTGCATTAGAAAGTGTAATACATAAATTAGGGACAAGGCAGTGAGTAGGCTATTTCGTAAAAACCAGGCGTCAGTGTGTACGTGTGAAACGCCCCTTTGGTTGCATTATCATAGAATGACATGACAGGTGGACAGCTACTTTACCCGGTTGCGCTGCGATTCTAAGATTTTAGTGATTTATGTTTATTGTTTGAACGCTCATAATTACTGTATAAACAATGGAATAAAAACAAAAAACACATTAAAGCACTGACAAGTCTATCACAAAAAGACATAAGAAGATGAAAAGAGAAAAAAAAACGCTCAAAAGCTTCCTGTCCGATTCACCTAGACAAATGGAAAGATAGATAAAGATCAGGAGTAAGTACAGCACGAGTAGACTGATCTTGTGAAAACGGGCACCACAAACGGTGGGTCAGATCTACATGACACGATCATATTACCCCATATACATTGCCACTGTCATGGTCACTTTTGCCTAGGGAAGGAGGGGTAAGAACTGACCACACCTAATACATAAATACATTTTAGCCAATCTGAGAATCACCTTGCTGTTTACAGTTTCATGGGTGATCAAAGATTGAAGCCACAGTCCTCTACAACACAAGTTAACAAAGTTAAGCTCCCTACTTGTGACACACACTCACACATGGAAGCACTGTGCAGACATGCTGAAACGTGTCATTTTAGTGAGCAAATAACGGTTGTGCTCGCACACTGCCTCTGTCTTTGGCAGCATGGAGGTCGTCAGTTATTTTAGTGAGGGCTGTTTCGGTGGAGTGAGCAGTGCGGAAGCCAGATTGTAGAGTGTCTAGGAGAGAATAGGTGTTGAGAAAATGGTGCAAGCGAGAGAATACAAGACGTTCAAGAAGTTTAGAGGCAAAAGTCAGGAGGGAGACAGGTTGATAGTTAGAAAGACAGGTTGGGTCAAGCTTGCTGTTTTTGAGTAATGGTATGACTGTTGCATGTTTTATATGTATTGGGGAGGTGGGGGTATTTTTTATATGTATTCGAGGGGCGTGGGGGTATATTTTATATGTATTCGGGGGTGTGGGGGTATATTTTATATGCATTCGGTGGGGTGGGGGTATATTTTATATGTATTCGGGGGGCGTGGGGGTATTGTTTATATATATTCGAGGGGCGTGGGGGTATTTTTTATATGTATTCGGGGGGCGGGGGTCCAGTGGCTTGTCCAGTATTTTTGGACAAGCCATCTGGCAACCCTATCAGAGAGAGAGGATAGGGGGAAATGGAAAAATCAGTGAGAGAAAAGTTTTTAGTGAAAATCAGATCTAGGTAGTGGCCATCCTTGTGGGTGCTGGCTGCAGTCCACTGTTGAAGGCCAAAGGAAGAGGTTAGAGAGAGAAAGCGGGAAGCCCAACGGAGAGAGGGGTCATCAATGTGGCAATTAATGTCCCCAAGGAGAACAACACGGGAGTTTGAGGAGAGAAAGAAAGAGAGCTAGGATTCAAAGTGAGAGAGAAAGACAGAAGAGGGATGAGTAGAGGTAGGTGGGCGATAGATGACCGCCACATGGACAGGGAGAGGGGAGAAGATCTGGGCAGTGTGAGCCTCAAAGGAGGGAAAAGCAAGAGAGGGAGGAATAGGAAGGGTTCGGTAACGGCAGAGAGAGGAGAGCAGGAGCCCCACGCCTCCACCCCTGCCATCAGGACGCAGAGTGTTGGAGAAGGAAAGGCCACCGTAGGAGAGGGCAGCTTCCAGAGCAGAGTCAGACTGAATGAGCCAAGTTTCAGTTATAGCAAATAGGAGCAGAGAGTGAGAGAGAAAGAAGTCAAGCACAGAGAGGAACTTGTTAGAGAGGGAGCGAGCATTCCAAAGGGCACAGGAGAAAGGGAGAGAGGAGGGAGGGTGACGGGATGGGTATGAGGTTAGAGGGGTTGACACCAGAAGGAGTAGAAGTTTTATGTGGAAGGCGAGGACTAGAGCATGTAGAAATAAGGCAGGGACCAGGATTGGGAGAGTTGTCCCCAGAAGCAAGGAGGAGAAGCATGGACAGAGGATGTGTGAGGATGATTTGTAGGGGTGTTTATTAGTGCAAGGGATATAGCTGTGTGGTGTCAGAGGGCGCAGGTAAGAAAGGAGTTCATGTGAACTGAGAAGCGGTGAAGAAAGGAGAGATGGAGATATATGAATATAGTTAGAGACATAATGAGGCTGGTGGAAAGAAGTGCATAATTTGAAAAGAAGTGAGGTCAAAGCAAATATAATTAGTAAAGGTGGCATCACAGCAATAGTAACGTGCTGAGATGTGCAGTCTGGGATAGATAATATCCTCCTTTCCACCGTAGATCAAATGCAGGAATCAAGGCCAGTATGTGTTGTCCACTTTTTTCACTCCTTTTTGAACTCCCTTTTAAACTCCAGTTGCTTGCTTCTTAAAAGGGCTATATGGGATACAATTACCCCACGGATTGAATGTTTCTGGCCTTAATACCAGATGTATTAATATGGTTACTATTGAGTGCAGTCAGGTGTCTTTTTTGGTTGATTCTTTCAACCTTCTTCTGCATCTAAATACAACCTCAGATTAACAACAGCACATGACATATTACACCGTGTCATGATTTATTTAACAAAAATAAAGCCAAAATGGAGAAGCCATGTGTGAAAAAAACTAAGTACACATAATGATTCAATAGCTTGTAGAACCACCTTTAGCAGCAATAACTTGAAGTAATTGTTTTCTATTTGACTTTATCAGTCTCTCAAATTGTTGTGGAGGAATTTTGGCCCACTCTTCTTCACAACGTTGCTTCAGTTCATTGAGGTTTTTGGGCATTTGTTTATGCACAGCTCTTTTAAGGTCCCGCCACAGCATTTCAATTGGGTTGAGGTCTGGACTTTGACTGGGCCATTGCAACACCTTGATTCTTTTCTTTTTCAGCCATTCTGTTGTAGATTTGCTGGTGTGCTTGGGATCATTGTCCTGTTGCATGACCCAATTTCGGCCAAGCTTTAGCTGTCGGACAGATGGCCTCACATTTGACTCTAGAATACCTTAAATACTTTAAATTGTTTGGAAATGGCCTTATAACCCTTCCCAGATTGATGGGCAGCAACAATTGCTTCTCTAAGATCATTGCTGATGTCTTTCCTCCTTGACATTGTGTTAACACACACCTGAATGCTCCAGACCATTAAACTGCTAAAACTTCGGCTTTTATAGAGGTGGTCACACTTGCTGATGATTAATTAATCAAGGGCATTTGATTAGCAGCACCTGTCTGCTACTTAGCATCTTAATTCCTATGGAAGCAGTAAGGGTGTACTTAGTTTTTCACACATAGACTCTCCATTTAGGCTTTATTTTTGTTAAATAAATCATGACACGGTGTAATATGTCATGTGTGGTTGTTCATCTGAGGTTGTATTTACCTAATTTTTAGACCTGCTAAGGAACAGATTATTGTTATTATGTAGAAAAAACAAAGCCGGCTGTGAGCTCAAGGAAAAATGCTGGATATAATCTATAGTTCATAATGGCTTAAACAGGGTAATCGGGGTAATAGGCACTGGTGTAGAGGTAACATGAGGCAGCGGTGAGGGTGATAGTCAGCAGAATGTAGCCATGAGGTGTAGACAAATCCCTGGAACCAAATAGCTCCTGCAAATGTCAAACAATCCCAAACACGCTGTGTATCCGACGTGGAGTAACAAGGATACTCACAATCGCTCGCCGGTTCCCCTTCCTCGTGGCCCATCAGGACTGTGAAACAGCTCCTGAATCCCCAGGCGGCGTCTCTCCGATCCACAGAAGTCCAATGGCAAAAAAGAAGATCAGTATGACTGCCAAACGTGAAAAAGCTGAAATCACCAGCCGGGAAATGAAGTAAAAAAACTTTATTTAACTACATTAAAAATGAAGACATCACACACAAAAAAGCTCCTCCTCCCACGCGTTTCACGCCGTCACTGGCGCTTTCATATCTAAAGTCACGTGCTCACTTGTGTGCTATCCTAGGCGGTGGTATATTGGGACGGCTTGAGAGGGGATACTGTCCATTTGACGGACTTTTTCGGAGGTGAAGAGTGGGTGTGCTTGCGAGCGTCGGTATTAACCCTTGTCCCGTATGCAAGTCGCGTGCTAGCAGGGGTTGTACGTGACAATCACAAAGGAGGAAACCCAGCGTTTGGTGATGTCCATGCGTTCCAGACTTAAAGCAGTCATTGCCTGCAAAGGATTCTCAACAAAGTATTACAAATGAACATTTTATTTATGAATGTGTGTGAAGATTCGCCATCCTGGCGGTCGCAGACCGTCTCCTCACCCCAACAAGTCTTCCGTGACAGACACTCAGCATGCGCGGTCTCATGGTCCCAGTACACGTGCGCGGACCTTGCGCGGCCTGATCCCCCATCCGCGGATTTAGACCCCGCCCCCCGCTCTGACGCACGACGGGTGAATTCGGTCAGCCTCCCTGCTGACGCGCGGTCCAAGCCCCGCCCCCGATCTGCTGGTGGACAGGACTGGTGTGGGAGTGATGCGCACGATTGGTCCCGCCCCCTCTTGCCCTAAGGTCACTCAGAATCAGCGTGGGAGTGATGCGTGCTCCAGGCTCCACCCCTGACCTCCGTGACGCGCAGATTAGGCTGCATCATAGGGCATACCTGTGTGCACCAGCAGCCTATCTGTGCTTACTTCCCGATTCCGCCCTTGCTGGCTATTGGAGGCTCCGCCTTTATATACCTTCAATCTGCTCTCATTCCTTGCTGAGCATAGTCTAGTGTGACGCCGTGCCTTGCTGCATTCTAGCTCCAGACCTTGCCTTGCTGATTAACCTCTTGTTGCCTGACCCTGCTTGTTTCTTGGATTCCGAATCTCCTCTCCTGATCCGGCTACGAATGACCACTCTCCTGTCTCCAGTCCTGACCTTGACTAAGTACTCCAACGATCCGATATTCTCCTATCCTGAACCTGGCTACGTACCCCGACAAGCCGCTATTCTCCAATCCTGGACTTGGCTACGCACTCTGACGATCCGCAACTCTCCGTTCCTGAACCTGGCAAGTACTTTGACTATTCTCCAATCTGTAATCCTAACCTGGCTTGAACAACTACTCTACATCCTAGGCGCGCCCGCGTGGCTGTGGGTCGGCGTTAACCAATTCCCTACCTCAGCACCGCGGTCGCGCTTCGTTTGTGGGGAGCTACGCGTTACAATGTGTTATTGTCCAATTACATTTGAGCCCCTGAAATAAGGGCACTGTGTATGAAAATGGTTGCAATTCCTAAACGTTTCATACAATATTTTTGTTCAACCCCTTGAATTAAAGCTGACAGTATTTATTGGGTGGTCATCTGAAGTTTACAGCAAGCACTCTGACGCGTATCAGGACAGTTGTCCCTTTATCAAAGAGTAACTGCGCGTCTGCTGAGTTCTCCATTATGTAGTATAGCTCCCGCCCCCAACCGTGACGTCACACGTTTCACTACTATCGCGTGATTTAGAGGATTAAAAGAGAGGATTGTTGAACATGTTAGAGCTATCAGAAATATGGACTTTAACACACCAAAGCCCTTATTGCAGTGCGCAGTGCTGGTCCATTTAGCAAGGAAGCTCTACCTGTGAACATCTATATATTCTCACTACTGGGTCTCATCGTTGCTCCAGAGGGGGTAACACCCTGACTCCTAGCATCCCCTGTCTTGTGTATCCCACTAATATTAAGTGGACATCTGGGACAGCACGACTCAATAATCAAAGACATGGATGCCAGATATTTCTGATTTAATATATTTTTAATCCACATTACACATTACTTTGGTAATATATGTTTTAAGGTATTTATTAAAAGTTAATTTTTACATTAGTTTGGTGTGCATATAAGTGAATTCTTTTAGGGTGCACATCCATTTTGTGTTTCCCTTCCCCTTTTCTGATTCACTTTTCAGTTCACAGTTTGCACCCATCTTTTTGATTACCTCACTTACATATTTGACTACATTATTCAATTGGTATGGTCCTGTGATCACTCCCTATCCCTCTGTTGTTTCTGTCCATGAACTCGTCTGCGGCAGACTACTGGTCGTAGACGGTTCGTGGGCAGGAGAGCCGATTAGGCTCATCAATGTGTACGCCGTCCCCCGGAGAAATGAGCACTTGGAACTTTTCCAGCACCTTCGCCCTTGGCTCGCAACCTCCAGGGCAGTGGTGATGGGTGGGGATTTCAACTGCATGATTGAGGTGGGGGGGCGCGTGCCCCCAAGCAAATCATCAAAGATAGATGTGACGTCCAGGCTACTCACGGCGATGATTGGGGAGGCATCCCTGAAGGATGTGGTGGGATCTATGGGAGCAGGCGCCGCAAACTACTCTTGGTGCCACCCAAATGGTTCCGTGCGTTCTCGGATTGACTTCCTGTTCACCACCAAGCAGGTACAGCACAGACAGCACTCCATGGTCGCAGTACATTTCTCTGACCACAGAGCCATTCATCTCCAGGGGCGTCTGGGAGGAGGTTTCCCCCCAGGGCCAGGATCCTGGAAGCTGAACTGCGAACTGCTGGAAAGGGAGGAGATCATGGAGGAGCTGAGAACAGCATACACAGCATGGAAAGAAGAAAAGGCCTGTTTCCCCAGCACTGCAGAGTGGTGGGAATTCACGAAGATAAGGATCCGCTGCTTCCTGCAGGCAAAGGGCAGACGCCTGGCGTGTGAGAGGAAGGGGGAGTTCGAGGGCCTGCAGCGCAAACTGCAGTCGCTGCATGACCTCAAACGCTGCTGATGGAACGTGGATGACGACCTGGAGGAAACCAAGGAGAGCCTGCAAAAGCACTTTGAGGAGGAATCCAGACGAATCATCTTCCGTTCCAAGGTGGAGAACCTTGAGAGGGGGGAGAAATGCAATGCCTTCTTCTTCAAGAAACTCCACTCTGCCCACACGCCCCTGAGGGAGCTGCGAGACAAAGATGGCAACATGCAGCAGGGGAAGGAGGAAGTCATGGGAGTCGTGAAAGATTTCTATGAAGACCTCTACTCCCCAAAAGCATCAGACCGAGACCAGGCTGACAAATTCCCGTCAGGGATTACAAACACCATCGACCCAGCAGGAAAAGCAGCCATGAACGCCCCACGCTGCAACCAAATCCTTTAAGACGGGTAGGACGCCGGGCGGAGATGGTATCCCAGCTGAGTTATACACGAAGCTGTGGGACCATGATCGGCCCGGACCTGCTCGAGCTTTACAGGGAAATGGAAGCAGAAGGTAGGATGCCCCCAACGCTGAGGGAAGGAATGCTGACGCTCTTGTACAAACGGAAGGGGGAGAGGTGCGACCTCAAGAACTGGCATCCCATCTCGCTCCTGAACGCGGACTGCAAGATCCTAGCAAAAGTCCTAGCGAACAGACTGAAGAAGGTCATCAGCCAGATCATCCACCCAGACCAGACGTGCGGCATCCCCGGACACAGGATCGCAGACAGCCTCGCCCTAATCAGAGACGCAGTCCACTACATCAAAGACCGCCGTGTACACGCGGCCCTGGTCACCCTTGATCAGGAGAAGGCCTTTGACCGTGTCTCCCATGATTTCATGGGCAGGGTGCTGCGTGAGTATTGGATGGGGGAGATGTTCTGTTCTTATGTTAACCTGATGTACCTTGACATTTGCAGTGCGGCGATCGTGAACGGATGGAAGACTAACCCCTTCCCTGTCCTCTCAGGGGTTAGGCAGGGCTGCCCTCTTTCACCTCTCCTTTTTGTCTGTTGTATAGAGCTCTTCGCCCAGTGCATCAGACGAGACGCAGAGATCAGAGGGATCGTCGTGCCAGGACCCCAGAGACGCGAAGTGAAGTGCTCGTTCTACATGGATGACGTCACCATCTTCTGCGCAGGTAGCCGGCCGGTGAAGACGCTGGTCCAGACGTGCGAGGATTTCGGGAAAGCTTCAGGAGCAAAAGTCAACTGCGGGAAGTCAGAGACCAAGCTATTTGGGCTTTGGAACCTGACTGCCGACCCCCTCCCCTTCCCCATCAGAGCAGGCCTCATTCAAATCCTTGGAGTCTGATTTGGTGTGGGGAGCGAGGGCGCTGCCCTGAAGAGCTGGAACGAGAGGCTGAACAAGGTGAAGGAGAAGATCGGATTGTGGCGCCTCAGACCCCTCACCATTGAGGGGGAAAAGCTGGTACTGCTGAACGAGATCCTTCCTGTCCTGCAGTACGTGGCCCAGGCATACCCGCCTTCGACCAGAACCTGCCAGGAGATCTCCATGGCAGTGTTCCGCTTTGTCTGGGGGGCCAAGTTTGAGAGGGGAAAGCGCAAGGTGATATATATATATATATATATATATTAGATATTTTATATATATATTAGATATTAGATATATATTAGATATTTTATATATATATTAGATATTATATAGATATTATAGATATTATATAGATATTATATAGATATTATAGATATTATATAGATATTATAGATATTATATAGATATTATAGATATTATATAGATATTATAGATATTATATAGATATTATAGATACATTATATAGATATTATATATATAATATATTATAGATACATTATATATATATTATAGATATATTAGATGTTATAGATATATTAGATATTATAGATATATATTAGATAGATAGCTATATATATATTAGATAGATAGATATATATATATTAGATAGATAGATAGATATATATTAGATAGATAGATAGATAGATAGATAGATAGATAGATAGATAGATAGATAGATAGATAGATAGATA
>WSYH01014720.1:0-15163 GCA_036426205.1 Ascaphus truei
AGGAGGTGGCCAGTGGGGCTGTTATGTGTATTTTTGTTTATTGTGGGTAGCGGGGGTGGGTGAACGGGGTATTGTCCCCAAGGATGGGTGTTTAGGCCTACCGGGTGGGGGGGGTAGCGGGAGGGGTTAACCCCTTCATTACCTTAGCGGTATTACCCACCCCCGCTACCCGCAATAAGCCTGGCACGGGTATATAACCCCTTCATTGCCTTGGCGGTAATGAAGTTGCCTGTAAATGCATTTTTTATGCATCGGATTCATGCCGGGGGTCTCTGGTGCTGATATTAATAGATATCAGCTCTGGGACACATGCATTTTATTTTCATCGCAGCTTCACCCCACCTTCTTTCCAACTTTTGTGGCTGGACAATTTGGAGAAGAAACAGCAATTTTAAAGTGGCGATCAGCCGCAACAAGCTGATAAGGGCTTATAGAATTGAGCGTGTTTGAAAAACTGGCGATCAGTGCCGAAAAGTGGCTTATCACCACGCGTCTGCCGATTTTATTTATTTATTTATTTTCCGGCCAAAAAAAACCGGTTATTTTTGCTCTAATCCCAAGCTTCTCTGGGCTTACTGAATCGCTGTAGGCGATTACTGCATGAGGGCCTTAGGGAGATAATGCATCTCTCTGCTGGTAGGGGTTCTGCAGCACATTGCAGAGCGATATAGTAACACGCAGAGCAATGCATTGCAGGCCCCTCCAGCAGCACAGTGATCCAGAGGAAGGCGAAACATAACCCCAGGTGTGTTGTCACATATTTAATTCTAATTATTAAAATTCACACCAAATACACAAGTTTAGAATATATTTCATAATATTTAATCACATTATGTATTATAGTACACACACATAGTAGGTTAGGTTTATAGTATAGTCACATATATATAGCTTACAAATAGGGTATAGATTTGCTATATGCACGTATCTCATTATTGTTATTTTTCATCAGCTGAGATCGTTATTTTAACTTTGTATTATTTATTTATTTTTCTGTTATTATCTTGCACTGCGCATGTGTGGACAAATGGACATCAGTCTCCCCATAATATTGAATGCGCATGTGCAACAATCTAATTAGGGTGATTTGCGGACTTAATTGGACTCCTATAAAAGAGGACATTATGGGTCATATCTTTAGAACCCCTGAGGAAGAGAGCAGCTCGCTCTGTTTTTTACATTTTCTTTAAGCACATCTCTACCGTCTGGAATCCAATTCGGTTTCTTCCTGTTGGTGAATATATCCTTTACCTGCCGGCGCCTTTTTAACACTATATCTTTTTTTCTTGTTCTGTTATCTGACCAGGGGGTCAGTTTTAGTGTTTAGGCAGCCCCTTATGCAAGGGTACTACCTGCATTAGGGTTACATTATATATAGTTAGCGCCACCTATTCTGTGTTTGCATCTGTTGTTTCCCCCTAAGGTTAGCAGCTTTCTATATTAAAATTATGTCTCTATTATTTGCACAAAGAGTAAGCCGAAATATTGATATCAATCGTATATTTTCTGATGATGAAGTTCCAATTTCTGTTGACCCTGTTCAAAATGATATACAAGAAATGGCAGATAAATTAGAAAAACTTCTCATCAATGAGAATAAACAATTGTGGGATGCTATTACAATAGAAAAATATGTGGAACAAAAACGTATTCCACGAGGGTTAAGATTATTTAAAAAACCCACAAGCGATTTTCAAAGTGAATCATTCATTCTTGAATGGAATCGCATCCTTGACAATTGTTCATTTGAATTAATGCGTCTTTTGATATCTAAGCGAAAAGTATGTCTTGAAACATTAGATAAGGAAATAAATGACATGAAGGGATATTTTGAAAAATATAAAGATCACAGTGAGTTACCGATGTTAGAAATTAGAATTAAAAACAAAATGGACAAATTACAGAATGAAACTATTGCCTCTAAACAGGTAAAGTTTCAACGTGACAAAATTGATTATGCCACTGGATGTTATAGAAATTGGAAAAAAATCTAAACAAGATCTTGAAAGATCTAAATCTAATAAAGACAAATATACAAAAGATTATTCCCATAAAATTCCATCTACTTACAGGAAAACTATCCCCAGTAACACCAATAGAATTACTGTGAACGAGCCAGTACAATTTGTGTCACCAAAACCTCAAAGGAAATCTCATACAGTATCGAGACCCAATTTGGTTAGACAAACATCTAGACCCAATGTGCAAGTAACAACTACCAGTTCCCAAAATGTCCCAATACCATCTACTAGTTCTCATAAACAATTAGAGAAAGATATGGATAATATCTTTGATCAATATAATCATCATAACAAATACCAACCTTTGATTGATTTAGACAGGGAACGACATCCTACTGCCTCCAGTCGTGAAGAAGAGAGGGCAACGTTCTCTTTTTTAGATTGGAGACAGTCCAAGGACACCAAAAATGCCAAAGAAGCCATAAGGGACTTACTGGGGAGAGATGGGCCCACAAGGGACACACACAACAAAAAAAGAAAAAACACCTTAGAGGAACGAGAGGAGGGCGAAAGAATGGAAAAGGTAACAAAACATTAAAATTGAAATCCACACATAATAATATATTCAATATTAGTAATTACCCAGTTACAGCAAAGGAAAAAACTTTATTATCTAAAGGATTATCCTTTGCTCCGGTAACCGGCCCTGATAGCTTTAAGTTGTACATAGACATTCAACGCTATGTACGAAAGCTATGCCTCAAGAAATATTTTCTTAGGGATGCACTTACAAGATCAGATGGTAATAGTCAATTACCCATCTCTGCAGCATCCCCTAAGAACAAAACATTCAAAAATCCATCAACGTTCTTCCCTAAATTTGTGAGTGGTCCATTTGTGGATACCTTTGCCCAAATGGTCACTGATGATATTGAAGTTCAAAGCCGTAATTTCAAAATTAAACATGACAATCTCAGTGTGGATGATAAAAAAATCTTACGTGCACTTGAGGATAATGATGTGATTATTATAAAACCTGCTGACAAGGGGGGGGGGTTGGTTATTATGGACAAATCATATTATATCGAAGAATCTCTCAGAATTCTGGGAGATGTGTCCACTTACCAACCCCTCCCCTCTGACCCCACCATTCCATATCAACAATCACTTTGTAAGTTCCTCACTAAAGGTTTAGATTTACAAATCATCACAAAACAGGAATTTGATTTTCTTTACAATTCACACCCACGCATTCCTTTATTTTACATTATTCCTAAGATACATAAGAATTTACAATTTCCCCCCGGCCGACCGATAATATCGGGAATACAATCTTTAACTTCACATTTATCCCAGTATATTGACAATAAACTCCAATCTTACGTTGTGCAGTTGCCCTCCTATGTAAGAGACACTACCCACATATTGCAGACCCTCAAGGACATACAATGGGAGTCACATTATTATTTCGTGACAGCTGATGTCAGTTCTCTATACACTGTTATAAACCACACAAAAGGATGTAAAGCAATTTCAGATACACTAGATAAAGATCCGGGTATGTCCATTGATCAAAAATCATTTATTATTTCTGGTATTCAATTCATATTAAATCACAACTTTTTTAATTTTATGTCCAAGTATTATTTACAGATATGTGGCACCGCCATGGGTGCCAAATTCGCTCCTAGTTATGCAAATTTATTTATGGGTAGCTGGGAAGAACATCACATATGGTCCAGTTGCCCATTTGGAGCGGATTTGGTCCTGTGGCGGCGCTACATAGATGATATTATTTTTATATGGTCAGGCACTTTAGAGCACTTAGAGAATTTTAAACAGTATATGAACAATAACACATATAATTTATCATTCACTTTTAATTCTAGTTTAACATCCATAGAATATTTAGACTTACTCATTTCGGCAAATAATAATCAAATAGAAACTCAAACTCACTTTAAACCAGTTCAGGCAAATAATTATCTCCATGCACGCAGTCACCATAACCCATCTTGGGTTAAAAATATACCCAAAGGACAATTTATTAGACTTAAAAGAAATAGTTCATGCGCTGAAACATTCCAAAATCAAGCTATAGATTTAAAGAAAAAATTTCTGGAAAGGGACTATCCATTAAAAGATCTTGACAAAACGATAACTGAAGTGGCAGCAATGGAAAGATCTAATCTTCTACAATATAAGAAGAAAGATAGAAACAAATCAGCTAATCTTAGTTTTATAACACAATACAATCAGATGGCACCAAATATAAGGTGTGTGTGTGTGTGTGTGTGTGTGTGTGTGTGTGTGTGTGTCAGACAGTTGTGTGTGTGTGTGTGTGTGTGTCAGACTGTGTGTGTGTGCGCATAGGACACAAGAGGTACCCCCCAATCAGTCACCCCTTAAGATTATTTAAAAAACCCACAAGCGATTTTCAAAGTGAATCATTCATTCTTGAATGGAATCGCATCCTTGACAATTGTTCATTTGAATTAATGCGTCTTTTGATATCTAAGCGAAAAGTATGTCTTGAAACATTAGATAAGGAAATAAATGACATGAAGGGATATTTTGAAAAATATAAAGATCACAGTGAGTTACCGATGTTAGAAATTAGAATTAAAAACAAAATGGACAAATTACAGAATGAAACTATTGCCTCTAAACAGGTAAAGTTTCAACGTGACAAAATTGATTATGCCACTGGATGTTATAGAAATTGGAAAAAATCTAAACAAGATCTTGAAAGATCTAAATCTAATAAAGACAAATATACAAAAGATTATTCCCATAAAATTCCATCTACTTACAGGAAAACTATCCCCAGTAACACCAATAGAATTACTGTGAACGAGCCAGTGCAATTTGTGTCACCAAAACCTCAAAGGAAATCTCATACAGTACCGAGACCCAATTTGGTTAGACAAACATCTAGACCCAATGTGCAAGTAACAACTACCAGTTCCCAAAATGTCCCAATACCATCTACTAGTTCTCAAAAACAATTAGAGAAAGATATGGATAATATCTTTGATCAATATAATCATCATAACAAATACCAACCTTTGATTGATTTAGACAGGGAACGACATCCTACTGCCTCCAGTCGTGAAGAAGAGAGGGCAACGTTCTCTTTTTTAGATTGGAGACAGTCCAAGGACACCAAAAATGCCAAAGAAGCCATAAGGGACTTACTGGGGAGAGATGGGCCCACAAGGGACACACACAACAAAAAAAGAAAAAACACCTTAGAGGAACGAGAGGAGGGCGAAAGAATGGAAAAGGTAACAAAACATTAAAATTGAAATCCACACATAATAATATATTCAATATTAGTAATTACCCAGTTACAGCAAAGGAGAAAACTTTATTATCTAAAGGATTATCCTTTGCTCCGGTAACCGGCCCTGATAGCTTCAAGTTGTACATAGACATTCAACGCTATGTACGAAAGCTATGCCTCAAGAAATATTTTCTTAGGGATGCACTTACAAGATCAGATGGTAATAGTCAATTACCCATCTCTGCAGCATCCCCTAAGAACAAAACATTCAAAAATCCATCAACGTTCTTCCCTAAATTTGTGAGTGGTCCATTTGTGGATACCTTTGCCCAAATGGTCACTGATGATATTGAAGTTCAAAGCCGTAATTTCAAAATTAAACATGACAATCTCAGTGTGGATGATAAAAAAATCTTACGTGCACTTGAGGATAATGATGCGATTATTATAAAACCTGCTGACAAGGGGGGGGGGTTGGTTATTATGGACAAATCATATTATATCGAAGAATCTCTCAGAATTCTGGGAGATGTGTCCACTTACCAACCCCTCCCCTCTGACCCCACCATTCCATATCAACAATCACTTTGTAAGTTCCTCACTAAAGGTTTAGATTTACAAATCATCACAAAACAGGAATTTGATTTTCTTTACAATTCACACCCACGCATTCCTTTATTTTACATTATTCCTAAGATACATAAGAATTTACAATTTCCCCCCGGCCGACCGATAATATCGGGAATACAATCTTTAACTTCACATTTATCCCAGTATATTGACAATAAACTCCAATCCTACGTTGTGCAGTTGCCCTCCTATGTAAGAGACACTACCCACATATTGCAGACCCTCAAGGACATACAATGGGAGTCACATTATTATTTTGTGACAGCTGATGTCAGTTCTCTATACACTGTTATGAACCACACAAAAGGATGTAAAGCAATTTCAGATACACTAGATAAAGATCCGGGTATGTCCATTGATCAAAAAACATTTATTATTTCTGGTATTCAATTCATATTAAATCACAACTTTTTTAATTTTATGTCCAAGTATTATTTACAGATATGTGGCACCGCCATGGGTACCAAATTCGCTCCTAGTTATGCAAATTTATTTATGGGTAGCTGGGAAGAACATCACATATGGTCCAGTTGCCCATTTGGAGCGGATTTGGTCCTGTGGCGGCGCTACATAGATGATATTATTTTTATATGGTCAGGCACTTTAGAGCACTTAGAGAATTTCAAACAGTATATGAACAATAACACATATAATTTAACATTCACTTTTAATTCTAGTTCAACATCCATAGAATATTTAGACTTACTCATTTCGGCAAATAATAATCAAATAGAAACTCAAACTCACTTTAAACCAGTTCAGGCAAATAATTATCTCCATGCACGCAGTCACCATAACCCATCTTGGGTTAAAAATATACCCAAAGGACAATTTATTAGACTTAAAAGAAATAGTTCATGCGCTGAAACATTCCATAATCAAGCTATAGATTTAAAGAAAAAATTTCTGGAAAGGGACTATCCATCAAAAGATCTTGACAAAACGATAACTGAAGTGGCAGCAATGGAAAGATCTAATCTTCTACAATATAAGAAGAAAGATAGAAACAAATCAGCTAATCTTAGTTTTATAACACAATACAATCAGATGGCACCAAATATAAGAAAAATATTTAAAAAATATTGGCCCATCCTCAAAAAGGATAAAGAACTTGTAGGCATTTTGCCAGAACATCCTCAGATTGTATTTACTAGAGCACCAAACATCGGACGCAAATTAGCCCCTAGCTGCCCTTCTTTACAAACAAAGTTACGTAATACAGTCACAAATAAAGGATATTTTCCATGTCATAGGTGCACTGCGTGCAAATATAGCAAAAAAACATCCAACTATATATCTAAAAATACATCCAAAAATTATATTATTCAACAACACATCACTTGTAAAAGTTCATTTGTAATATACCTATTGGAATGTCCATGTGGTCTGCAATATGTGGGTATGACTACTAGACCTGTCCAAAGACGCATATATGAACATATATATAACATCAAGAGAGGGTTAGCAACGCACAACGTATCGCATCATTTTCAGCAAGTGCACAACCAAGATCCCACTGGTTTGAAATGTATGGCAATTGAAACCATCACTCCAAATTGGAGAGGAGGAAACGCTGTGAGCCAACTGGGGAGACGTGAGTCCTATTGGATATACGAGTTAAAGACACTATCCCCACTAGGCCTCAACGTTGACTTCAATCTAAAATCCTTTTTGGTAAATTAATATTAAATGTCATTTGTCCATTTTAGTTTTGCTCTTTTCTTTCATATTAATGGTTACTGTAGAGCCAACAAAATTCATCGTATAGACCTTGTGATTCCAGATAATCTTAATTCTGTATTTTAAATTTTATAATGGATTATTGTCATGCATGTATAAATGTATAATATGTATGTGTAATAAAAATGTATGTAATATGTAATACACTTAGTAGGCACTAATACTTTAGTATCACAAATAAAATGGATAATTTTATTTAATAATAATTATTGTATATTTCCACCCATTTATCACTTCTTTGTATACTTAGTTAATGTCACTTTAATTAATCATTATTTATTAATTAAGCACAAACACAACTGATTAAAAATATCAGTATATTATATGTTAATTCATTTATTAATATTATAAGTTTTATATTTCACACAGATTAATATTATTCACATATTTAATTCTAATTATTAAAATTCACACCAAATACACAAGTCTAGAATATATTTCATAATATTTAATCACATTATGTATTATAGTACACACACATAGTAGGTTAGGTTTATAGTATAGTCACATATATATAGCTTACAAATAGGGTATAGATTTGCTATATGCACGTATTTCATTATTGTTATTTTTCATCAGCTGAGATCGTTATTTTAACTTTGTATTATTTATTTATTTTTCTGTTATTATCTTGCACTGCGCATGTGTGGACAAATGGACATCAGTCTCCCCATAATATTGAATGCGCATGTGCAACAATCTAATTAGGGTGATTTGCGGACTTAATTTGGACTCCTATAAAAGAGGACATTATGGGTCATATCTTTAGAACCCCTGAGTAAGAGAGCAGCTAGCTCTCGAAACGCGTAGGGTTAAATTGTTGGGACGCAAACCACTACGCCTGGAGGTGCTACCCGTGCCGTGACGAATCAGCTTTATTAGCTTGTACCCAAAACTATCGCGAATCTGCCGCGGTGAACCTGCCACCAGCCACAAGTAGGAAGGAGCGCCGAGGAGGAGTAAGCCAGCGCAGCTTGGCGTGTGTAGCTGATATCCTGGCCCCGAATCCGGTGGTAACAGCTGTGTGAGCAGCACGCAATTGCTGCGTTTCATCTACCATCAGCTGCGACGAGGAACAAGAGCCAGGGGAGAAACACACGCGGTCTAGCGTGTGCAGCTATCATCTTGGCCCTGATTCCTGTGCAGTGGCTGTGTGAGCCGAAAAGAGAGGGGATACTCTCAAATATATCCACCGCTTGCATACCATTTTCGTCCGGTGAGTGGGCACTCCACTTGGTGTAGCTGAAGCTTGGTCCCATACCAATTGTCCTTAAATTGTTATAGATTAATTGTGTATATATTATTTGTATATGTTTTTTATGTCCAGTGTTTTTAAACCATTTTATTAAATGTTGTAAAATTCCTATCACCCCTGATCTCAGCTGATATATATTTTTTTATTAATTTTTAGTATTAGTGGTTTAGTATATGTTGTTTGTCTCTCATACATACAGTATTATACTATGTTTTGTGTTTTTTACATTTTCTTTAAGCACATCTCTACCGTCTGGAATCCAATTCGGTTTCTTCCTGTTGGTGAATATATCCTTTACCTGCCGGCGCCTTTTTAACACTATATCTTTTTTTCGTGTGTGTGTGTGTGTGTGTCAGACAGTTGTGTGTGTGTGTGTGTCAGACTGTGTGTGTGTGCGCATAGGACACAAGAGGTACCCCCCAATCAGTCACCCCCTTCCCATTCAGTAACACAGTCAGTCACCTCCTCCAGACCCAGTCACCATCCCCAGTCAGCCAGTCACCCCCCCCAGTCAGTCAGTCACCCACCCAGTCATTCAGTCACCCCCCATCAGTCAGTCACCCCCCCAGTCTCTCTGTCTCCCCATCTCTCTCTGTCTCCCCATCTCTCTCTGTCTCCCCGTCTCTCTCTCTCTGTCTCCCCTCCCTCCTCTCGCTGTCTCTGTCTCCCCTCCCTCCTCTCTCTGACTCCCCTCCCTCCTCTCTCTGTCTCCTCTCCCTCCTCTCTCTGTCTCCCCTCCCTACTCTCTCTGTCTCTCTGTCTCCCCTGCCTCCTCTCTCTGTATCTCTGTCTCCCCTGCCACCTCTCTCTGTCTCCCTGTCTCCCTTCCCTCCTCTCTGTCTCTCTGTCTCCCCTGCCTCCTCTCTCTGTTTCTCTGTCTCTCCTGCCTCCTCTCTCTGTCTCTTTGTCTCCCATGCCTCCTCTTTCTGTCTCCCCTCCCTCCTCTCTCTGTCTCTCTGTCTCCCCGTCTCCCCTCCCTCCTCTCTCTGTCTCCCTGTCTCCCCTCCCTCCTCTCTCTGTCTCCCCTCACTCCTCTCTCTGTCTCTCCTCCCTTCTTTCTCTGTCCCTCTGTCTCCCCTCCCTCCTCTCCCTGTCTCTCTGTCTCCCCTCCCTCCTCTCTCTGTCTCCCCTCCCTCCTCTCTCTGTCTCTCTGTCTCCCCTCCCTCCTCTCTCTGTCTGTCTGAAAGTAAAGAGAAGCTACTCACCGGTGGTCTTGAAGAGCTGAGCATCGAGATTCCCCGACAGCATGCGCTGGTGCGGCTGGTGCGGCTGGAGCAGCGGAAGAGTCCTTCAGCCGTGGCGACTCTCAGCGTGTCGGGAGAAGAGGACCTCATCGCAAGTCAGCGGAGTGGTGAGATACCCTCTTACCTCCCACAGGCTCCGATGGAGGCGGCCTAGGAGAAAGGCCCGACCAAGGCCCAAGCGGAGCTGAGGATCGACCTAGAGTATCCGGCGCTGGACATCGAAATGGACGAGGAAGTTCCGGTGGGGGACCCCACCCAAGATGGCGCGTCTTCCCGCGAGAATGATGATGTCACTTCCGGTAGCCACAGCGGAGCCGACCAGAAGCATCTGTCACTGCCGCCGTTCAGCACCAGTCTGTCCCAGGAGGACATGGACAGATAGCAGTAAAAGAGTCGGGGCAGTAAGAAGACAGGTGAGCCTGATCTGCCCAATGTTGCCACGGGGCGCGCATAGCCAAGCTGCGGATCATGATCCAGCAGCATAAGGACACTTCCCGTTTCCCGGCTTCAAGGGACAATTCGGAGACGATGTTCCGAGGTAGCACAGTAGAAACACAGCCTGTTCTGGCGCTGCCGCGCTCTCTCGGTTGCCTGGAGTTGTTGACTACCGACCTGCATAGGTTCCGAGGCCTCCAGGGCCAGGAGAGGAGTAGCGACTGGCCTGTGAGAAACGACAGAGGGAGAAGAACGGGAACAGTGGCCTATCGTGCAAATTTTTTCCCACTGACTGTTTATTGGTGATAAAAAGTAATTATAGCGCGATACTGCACTGTTATCACTGCTTTGTGAATCGCGCAGCAGGCAGTATTGTGCTATAAAAGGTATCTATCGCACTTAAAACCACTTATCGCTGATTTGTGAATCGGCCCCACAGTGTGTCACATTCCGCTTCTTATCCATTCTAACATGCATTCCTATAGTATGAAAAAGTGTATCAAGGCGCTATACAGTATAGTGTAAAGAAAAAGGTGAATTTATATAATAAAATGAAAATAAATACATATAGCTGCCTAAGTGAAGTGGAGACCCCACAACTCCACAAACGTAACTAGCAAAAAGAAAGAGGGGACATTGGGGCGCATATGGAATGAAAAGAAGTAAAGTGGTGTACCAAGTTTCCTCAAATAAGTAGGAACACAGTGTGATAAATGAATATACTAAAAAGATTTTATTTGAAACTAAAAATAATAACACAAATAAAATTCTCTAACTAAGGAAATAAAATAAACCTGTGACTTGATTATCCTTAAGCCCGCACTTAAGAGGACTATTTTTACAGGGTTGATGTTGTAGTCCTATGTCCTGTTATTCATTTTCTTTTGCTGGTAGAGGCGAGTAGTCGTATTTTGGAATAGATCTCTTTATATGAAACCTGTTACCAATTCAGGTATTTTCTATTTTGCATGCATATACAGTAATGCGGGCTTAAGGATAATCAAGTCACAGGTTTATTTTATTTCCTTAGTTAGAGAATTTTATTTGTGTTATTATTTTTAGTTTTAAATAAAATCATTTTAATATATTCATTTATCATACTGTGTTCCTACTTATTTGAGGAAACTTGGTACACCACTTTACTTCTTTTCATTCCATATGCGCCCCAATGCCCCCTCTTTCTTTATGCATCCCTGTAGGCTTATGTCTACAGTTTCACACAGCTTGTTCAGCATAGCCTGGGTTAAATAAGTGCATGGTCAGCAAACCTACACTACTCACACAGCACTTTCAACCATTTGTGTCTCATCAGTGTGAGGATTTTTAATGATCATTAACAGAATTATGTGGTTCTCTTTCACATCCGTTCAAAAGCAGTCTTTTGCATTTTCAATTTTCTCATATTGTACTGTAATAAAATAGGTTACTATTATAGTTATTAGGGCTTAGTCCTCTTTGGGAAGGGTTGGGAACCAGATGGTTTGAGGTCAGGTTCTTAATTGTCTCGTCTGTTGGAGAAGCAGAACAATAATATAATGCCACTTCGAGGTATTGAGAGGGATTTTTCGTCTAATGCAAAAGGCCATATTTACTAAGTAGCATGCCGCAAGACATATTCTGGCAATGGAATACATCTTACAGCTTATTTAAATCAATGGGCTGTACGGTGACTTTCAACACCAGAAGGTATCTAATAGCAGGAGACAGCTTAGTAAATATGGACCATTATCACAGTTCAAAAGGTAGAGTCATGCAGGGACACATCCTAAGGGGCCTATTCTATAAACCTCGATAACCCACTTATCAAGGCCTTTTCGGCCAAAATGCCTACTGCTATTCAGTACGTCTCGATAAGTGTGCGATAAAGGCATGAATCGCCATTTTTGCTGTCGTCCAAAACACTTATCGGCAGGTTTTGAAACTCGTGCAATTCTAGTAGCCTCGATTAGTTTATTGAGGCTAATTGTGGCTCTAGAATGGCGAGTTTCTCCAAAAATCCTTATGCCAGGAAAAGTTGGCGTGAGGCTGGGGAGAAATTGCTGAGAGGCGGCGAGAGAGGCACTTAGATTTTTTTTTCCTGCATTGGATTGATTGCCAGGAGTCTCCAGAGCTGATACTCATTAATATCTGCACAGAGACCCCTGGCATAAATCCCATGCAATAGAAATGCATTTACAGTCAACTTCATTACCTTAGCGGCTAACCGCTGCCATTCCCATGGTTATTGTGGGTAGCATTGGGGGGTGATGGTGGTATTTGGCCATTGGTGGGTGTTTAAGCCTTGGGGGGGGGGGGGTGTTTGCGGGTGGAGTTAACGCCTTCATTAACTTTGCGGTTAATACCGCTAAGGTAATGAAGGGGTTAACCCCTCCCGCTACCATCCGGTAGGCCTAAACATCCATCCTTGGGGCTACTACCCACTTCACCCAATCCCTCTACCCACAATAAAGAAAAATACACATTGTAACCATACTATCCACCTCCTCTACCCCCCCTCAACACCCCCTCTCCCCCAACACATACAGTTCAGTAATTGGTAAAATAACTATTGCCCATTCAAAATAAAACATTAGCCAGCCAGCTTAAATAATGTATATAAACCTTTCTACATACCCTTGCCATCATGAAGGGCGTCCTCGTCAGTATACTCCAGGTCCATGTCCTTCGTGGGCAGCTAGAGTACATGAAAAATGACATGAAAAATGGCCCCTAACCCCTTAATCACTTTATAGTAATCAAGGGGTTAACCCCCATCCCCGCTACCCACCTGGGAGTCCTAACCACCCACCCAGGCCCCACTCTACCCACCCTGTACCCATTGATTGGCACAGTGGTACATCATACATATAATATGGGTATGATAAGCCACTATAGCACTCAATGGTCAACCTAATAAAAATCATTAAAGCCAAAAATACACAATAATAAAAGAAATACACAAGCACCTAAACACCCCAACAATAAAAGAACTAAAAAGCCTAATAGTACATATGAATAAAATGTATCTATCACCAAAACAGCAAAATAATAAAAAAAATGTTATTCCAAAACATAAGAATACAATGAAATAAACACCTAGCCACACTGGTGAGAGGAACAATACCGGACGATCGGGGCTGATGCTGGGCTGTTTTCAAAGCTGTATCGTGAGTGTTATTTTGTTTTTGTACCTAATAAATCTTATTTGCTCACTCACCGAGTTCGGCCCTTTGCTTTCAATTTGGGCACCCGGGAGAGAAGCAACTCACATACAGCCTCCACTAGGAGGGTGAGAAAGCCATTCATTGCTTCTGGCAGCATTCCGTGAAGGAAAGACTGCACACCAGACTCTGCTAACCAGCCACATTATCCCTTTTAACCCCAGACCAACAGCAGGCTATACAAACACACAGAAGCCCTGCTAGTCATCCACATATAGCATATATTTTGCATCTGCCCACAAATAGCTCAATAAACCTCACAATTTTATTTAAAAATTTTATTTAAGGAATTTTTTCTTTTTAAAATATTTCTTTTTAAAATATTTTTTAATATCAATTATTTTAAAGGACAATTTTTTACTCTCTATTGTACTGTTTGGCTATCAAAACACTAATTCCGTGTTCCATATCTTCTTATCTCTATGTTTGAGCAAAATCCCGTGCGCTGACCAACCCTCCATCTCCATTCGACGCTTTATGAATACCGTTATAGCAACGCTCAAAAAACTGGCGAGTTAACCGTCCCAGCATTTTTTTTTATGAATAAAATGACAAAGAAACCCACAGAAGCAGACAAAAATAGGAAAAAGTCTGATTGACTCATTCTTTAGTCCGATCCTAAATTGGACAATCTTAAGGTTTTTAGTCTATTGTACTATAGTGGCAAACACCATTTTTTTATAGCAGAAGTTGATATCCAATAGTTATGAGGAAGTTTCATGAGAAATGTCTCCTCTATGAGTGAGTCATTCACTCACTCACCCACTCACTCACCCACCCACCCAGTCACTCACCCACCCAGTCATTCACTCACCCAGTCACTCACTCACCCACCCAGTCACTCACTCAGCCACCCAATCACTCACTCACCCACCCAATCACTCACTCACCCACCAAGACACACACTCACTCACCCACCCACCCAGTCACTCACCCAACCAGTCACTCATAACCCAGTCACTCACTCAAGTCACTCAAAGTCACTCACCCACCCAGTCACTCACTCACTCACTCACCCAGTCACTCACCCACTCACCCAGTCACTCACCCACCCAGTCACTCACCCACCCACTTTGTCACTCACCAACTCTGTCACTCACCCACCCGGTCACTCACTCACCCACCCAGTCACTCACTCACCCACCCAGTCACTCACTCACCCACCCAGTCACTCACTCACTCACTCACCCACCCAGTCACTCAATCACCCACCCACCCACTCACCCAGTCACTTACCCAACCACCCAGTCACTCACTCACTCACCCACCCAGTCACTCACTCACTCACCCACCCAGTCACTCACTCACCCACCCAGTCACTCACTCACCCACCCAGTCACTCACTCACCCACCCAGTCACTCACTCACCCAGTCACTCACTCACTCACCCACCCAGTCACTCACTCACCCAC
>WSYH01014721.1:0-15157 GCA_036426205.1 Ascaphus truei
CTCTCCTCAAACCCCAGCAGAATCCAATCCTCTGGCATCCTTCCTGATATTTTCAGTGACCATGCAATAGTGTACTGTGTAAGGAAAATTAAACCGCCCCATTCAAGCCCTAAAGTTCTCCTCACTAGAACATTTAAAAACTTTAACCCACAACAGTTTCTGGATGACCTTACCAACTGCCCATGGCACAGAATCGATTTAATTCCCGACCCTGATTCTGCGCTCGACTATTTCCAATCCGAGTTCTTAAAACTCTGCGATACCCATGCTCCACTACGCAAAATAAGGGTACGGGGGGCCCACCTTCCATGGGTTACACCTGACCTTATAGCACTCTACCAGTTCAGGGATGCCTTGTGGAAAAGCTACAAAGTAACTGGCACTACCAAGGATCTCAATCACTACAGATGCCTGCGGAACGTGTGCACAAGGCAAACAAGGTATGCAAAAGCACAATATTACTCTGACAATCTCCACCAAAATACATCAAACCCAGCTAACTTCTGGAAGGTTATCAACAATATATTCCAGCCTCCTAACCATCAACAACCAAGTAATATCACTAAGGGGGATATTACCCTGACAAACCCCACTGACATTGCAAATGCATTCAATGATTACTTTGTGGGGTGTGCCACTAACTTATTAGCGAAACGCAGCACAAACCCCAAACATGAATCTCATCCTGGGAGTATCCCTACAGTCCCACCCCCTCCCAACACTGCCCACAATTTTCAATTTAGCCCAGTATCTGAAGAGGAGATTACACAAGCGCTCCTCAAACTAAAACTAAGCAGCCAATGTGGACCCGACTTACTACAATCTAGGTTCCTACGACTTGGTGCCCCAGCCATTGCCAAACCAATTGCGTCCATAGTCAACTCTATCCTGTCTGCAGGCCATATCCCTAAGACCTGGAAAACTGCCAGAGTTGTCCCAATCTTCAAAAGTGGGGACAAAAACACTGTCTCAAACTACAGGCCAATCTCACTTCTCCCAATTCTATCCAAAGTTATGGAAAAATGTGTCCACTCCCAATTAAGCGATTTCTACACCAAGACAAATTTCCCTAGCCAATTCCAGTCTGGGTTTCGTCCCAAACACTCCACCGTAACTACCCTGCTAAAAGTTTGCAATGAAATCCAGTGTGGAATGGAACGGGGACAACTCACTGGTGCAGTATTCCTAGATTTTGCAAAGGCTTTTGACACAGTTGATCATGTTATCCTGCTTAACAAACTCCAGAGCTCTGGAATAGGGAAACATGCTTTAAACTGGTTTCAGTCCTACCTATCAGGAAGATCCCAACATGTGTCCATCTCAGGCTCTAACTCCAACCCCCTGGATATCACCTGTGGTGTACCGCAAGGCTCTGTTCTGGGGCCCCTACTCTTCTCAGTGTTCATTAATGATCTTCCCACAGCTTGTAAGGAAGCCTCAATACACATGTATGCAGATGACACAATCCTGTATGCACACAGCCATAGCCTCTCTGACCTTCAACACATACTTCAGTCTGACTTTTTGAGACTCGAAAACTGGATTTCCCAAAACAAACTGTTTTTAAACACTGACAAGACTGTAACAATGGTATTTGGGACCAAGACTAAATTTGTAAAGCTTCCAGTGACTGAGCTCCTGATTAGAACCAACGCTACCACCACCCTAACACCTGTCACTAGTTTTAAATACCTGGGCTTATGGTTTGACTCCCACTTAACATTCGGGATGCACATTGATACCCTGACAACCAAGACCTATGCCAAACTAGGGGTACTTTACAGGAACAAATCCTCCCTAAGTCTCCTGGTCAGAAAGCGTATTGCACAGCAGATGCTAATGCCAATTATTGACTATGGAGACATAGTATATGGCTCGGCTCCTCAAACCCACCTTAGCAAACTTGACACCCTCTACAATTCAATTTGTCGTTTTGTTCTCCAATGCAACTACAACACACATCACTGCGAAATGCTCAAAGAACTAGATTGGTCATCACTAGAGTCTAGGCGCAAAGTTCACCTTTCCTGTCTCACCCTCAAATACTTTCTGGGCAAGCTACCCAGCTACCTGAACAAGCTCCTCACCCCTACCACATGCAGTACCTATCACCTGAGATCAGACTCCAAAAGACTATTCATGGTCCCAAGACTCAACAAAGTATCCGGACGTTCCTCCTTCTCCTTCCGTGCACCCCAAAACTGGAACAACCTACCAGAGACTCTCATATCCACCACCAGCTTAAGTTCTTTCAAATCTAAGGCTGTCTCACACTTTAATCTGGTCTGTAACTGTTTCATACGCTCATAATATATATTTTCTTTAACTGTGCATGCAATGTCTTGTATATAATGTATACCTTGTTCATTTATGTAACTGTATTTGTAACCATGTATTATTTTGTTTTACTCTGTGCCCAGGACATACTTGAAAACGAGAGGTAACTCTCAATGTATTACTTCCTGGTAAAATATTTTATAAATAAATAAATAAATAAATAGGTAGGCTGCAAAACCTGCCATGCTTCACTAGCTCACTTCTGCAAGGCAAATATTTTTGTCTCTTTAAAATACACTCAGCTATTACAGTACAGTATCTAGTTCAGAGCATGGCTCTCGCTGAGGACAACCCAGGAAAGCTGGATAATTATAACAGTTTCAAATAGTTATTATCCGATTAACCAAAAATTAAAAAATGGTTTAAGTATTTATTGATGACGTATTCTTAATATTGAAAGGGGGAGTCACACAGTTGGAAACATTTACTAATCACTTTAATACCACTCCTCTCAAATACTAAAAAACAGAAAACCGGCGCCTCCAAGAATATAAAGTATGTGAATTCTGACCAAATAGAGAGTCCAATCGGGGATGGCAAGCAATCCTGAGGGGAATCTTCAATAAAGTCTCACGAGGATGACAAACACACATAAACAACAGAAAATACAAAGGGAAAAATCATAGTGTAACTCAAAAAAACAAACACTGAAAAAGAATAACTAAAAGATTATTACAATTTTAATCAAATGCAATTACTAAATATAAAACAACAAACAAATGTCCGTTGGGCTAAAGACACTGATGAGGCAGTACCATCCAGTAGGAGTAAAATTAAAATCCTATGTAACGCTTCTTCGTGTCTGGTCTGACCCACCCAATCTTACATTGGCCCCTGTGGTCTATCCAGCCCCGTTACATGTCTGTGTATGGTTTTCGGGGATGTCAAGCCAGACAGGTATCTGAGGTAGTGCGTGCGAGTCCTACTTACATCACGTGCAGCGCCTCCACCTCATCAGGATCTATGCATATGCAGGTAGATGGTCCTGATGAGGAACTCCTTCTTGGTGGTGAGGGCCCCCGGAGAGTAATTGCAGACTCACACCATGGGGTTCTCGTTGAACAAGCCATTTTTATTGTGCGTGGTGATAAGGGCCAGCTGCCCCTCACAGTCATGGTCTCAGCGCACATTGTTCCGTGATCCCCTTTAAAAGGTACGCCCTCCCAATGGAGTGGGATTCCCTCTCCCCGTAAGGAGATCACCCCTGTGCCAGGTCCCTGGACACAGTTGGCCTTCTTTGGCTGGATATTGAATGGTGCCACTAGTTACTGCACTAGTGGGCACCTTGAACTTGCTGCTTCACCATGTAACATCAACCGGCAGCAACCACACTAACTTTAGGCAGTTCAGTGCCTTATATACCTCAGGAAGCAGGCACATCTCTGATGTCACTAACTAGGGACTCAGAGCATGTAGCCACTCCCATCCATATATAGGGCACCTCACCAGGGTGTGAGGGCAAACCTCCATGATTACTGCTGGCATTCCTGTAACTTACCAGGTTTTGCTGCCAGCAGGACAGATGATTGTAGACATTGTTATGCATGGCTACATACTCCCCCTGGTGAATCCCCACCGTCCCGGCTGGGACCTAAATTTGGTGTACCTTTCTTCAGGAAACACTGCAAAAGGAACACACAATCAAAAGTCATAACAATGCTTTTCATAATTAGTTATAACACAGCGCTCACTGACCAGCAGGGGCGCTCAAGATTTCTTTGCACAGACCTCATTGGCTTTCTCCCTAATAATAGTGACGAGGATCTAGCTTCTTCACTTCTCTGCCCGCCATGTCGGTAACTGTTACGCTATACTCCCTGGGCAAGCCATGTTCCCCTCTATACACCACCTTATGCATATAGATGCTGCGCCCAATACTCCAGTCTCGCATCAACTGGGATATACGTTCCTCTGCTCTGGGGCCCTCAATGGCACCTCCCTTGGTAACCATGTAGTACTCAATATCCTCCCTGAGCCACCCATCCCGGCGGTCCTCTATCTCCTGCATGAGGGGTTCGTGAACATGGGTATTCTAGCCCATGGGTACGTTTATATTTTGCTATAATGGCCCGTTCTGCTCGGCAGGCCCTTGTCAGCTTAGCACTGCCCGCTCTCCCCGGCAACACCCATGACAGGGGTTCCTCAGGATCTTCCGGATCATCCAACCCATCCGGACCCAGGGGTTCTATTAATCCTCGCCCAATTCTATACCACCTCTCCTGAATCTCCCTTAGATGATCCTCCTCCGTAAACTCCCTTTAGCCCACCAATGATCTACCACCCCATCCCGATCTATGATGAACCGGGCCCTATCAATCCAGGGCACATATCCCTCAAATAAGGGGGCCCACCATCGGTTTCCCTGACTTCCTCTAGCGATTCCTCCTCTAAATCTCCCTCTTCTGGTACACCCCCGGAAGATATGCCCGACGTACACTTGGACGGTGCTTGATTGTCCGAACCCTTTTTCTGGCTTCCAATAGTAACGCTCACATTACTGGGACAGTCACTGGATACCGACACCTGTCGTGTAATCCTCCCCCCTCCCACGGACCCGTAATCAGAGGTCCCATAGTCCAGGCTCCCAGTCCGTTCATCAGGATTTACCCGGGAATCCCCTGACATCCCTAAACTAGAAGATGACCCAAAAGTGAAAGTGAATGGGGCTGGGACTTTAACTAGGGCCTGGGGTCTAGCTAGGTCTGGGGTTTGAGGATAGGGCCGCACCGTCGGTATCCGCGGGGCTAGGACCCGCTCTTCTCCGCTACCTGGTCCGGTTCCGCCGCAGGGACTCTCCGTCTCTCCGGTCTCACGACTCCTCGATTGCTGCGTTGATCGCCCGCTCCTCTTGGACTTGGGCGTCCGACCTCCACTGCTCAAGCGACGGGGCACGATCATTTCCTTCGCAACTCCACCGGAAGTGATGTCCGGACACGCACGTGTTCCGCCGCCATCTTGGGTTGGGTCCCCAAGCGGGACCTCTTCCTCCACCACGATATCCGGCAACGCCTTTTTCTGTCGTGGCGCCGCCTGGGCCTGGCTCTTTCCTTCCTCCGCCACCACCACCTTGGGAGCCTGGGACAAGCATGGACTTTGCTTACCACTCCGGGGCGTTGGAGTGGACCTGCCGCCATTGGATCCGCTGGTCACCACGGCCGTGGGACTTCGCCGCGGTATGGGCGATACTCGGCTCCGTTCTTCGCCGACACCGGTAAGTGGCACTCTTTTAATTGTACTGCTGCTGTGGTACGCCGGCTGTCGGGTCGTAACGGCAATAATGCTGAGGGACTCCTCGTCCGAGGACTCCAATTTGGCATTTGGTCGGGGCATTCCGCCTGGTGATTTGCGGCGCGGCCCCCTCTTATCACCGCGTCGGTGACAGGTTTTCTTGGTCGGCTCTGTTTTGATGACCGGAGCTGGTCCCTGTTCACCGGGACTCGTAGCCTCCCTCCAGAGCGCACCGGGAAGTTCCGCCGCTAGCATAGCGACATCTTCCGCAGCCTCTACTGCCTGAATCGGCACGAAGGTTGGCATGGGCCATAAGTATTGTAGGCCACACTGAGCGCATCGTGCAGTAGAGCTCACCGCCCGCCCGGCAGTCGGCACTGCAGGCATAGGCATGCCACCGTCTCTATGCCCTCTACTCGGAGGATCAGTAAGCCTCCTGGAGCCGAGTAGGGATGAGTAGTTATCAGAGGCCCTTCTTCTTGTTTGCAAGCCATAGTCACTAATGGAGGTGCTCGCACTAGTGGTCTGTATGGCTTGCTGGTTCCTCGCAACTGAAGGGCATGGGCTGGGTCGCCAACCCTTCCTCCAGCTTTCTCCATCCGCATCCGCCAAGACAGGAAACCACTCCCCCTGGTTGAAACTTGGGGGATGTCCCGTAGACTTGTAGGCTGGCCCAGCACAGGGGCGGAACTAGTCACAGTCCATGTGGGCGCGGCTCCAGCTTTCAAGCCATACCCCCCCACAGGGCGGGGTCTCTCCGTTGGCGCCACTCCTGGCCAACTTTCTGCAAATTGAGCATTTGCAATATTCTCTGCAACTGGCCCACGCGGTTTCCCAGGGACGCGGGAACCGCCATCTTGGATTGCACTGTCAATCACAAAAGTCTCTTCTGTAGCTGGCTCCTCTTCCTCACACATCATAACATATTCGTTCTCTCCTTCGGCCTCTGTCAGTCATATTTGAGCTTCCGCACTGCGCGGATTCTCCATTCTGTCGGGCACCATTCGAATACTGTGTCTTGAATTATTGTACATGGAGCTCCACTCTGCGGGGCAGCTGCCACACCGGTACAATAAAAATGCCTTGTGCACCACCTTGTGTACCTAATGTAGATCTGACTCGTGTTTGCACTACCTCAGGCTAGGCTCTTTCTTTCTGTGTCTGCTGTATCTCCTTCCTCGCAGTCTGTGCTCCCTGCGGTGAGTGGTCTAGAATGGACTAGAGTACTCTGGTTCGTCCATGCAATACTGTGGGGGTCTACCTACTGTTGGTCAGTCTAGCGCAGACCCTCTCCAGGATTCCTGCTCTAAGTTACCAGTTTATCCCTTTAGGCGTCATATCACTAGCACTACCCCAAGGTTTCGGTGACAGCTATAGCCTAGCTCCAGACCCAGCTAACTCCTTGCAGAATCCCAGGGCGTCCGTGCGGTCCGCGTCGCATGCAGCTCCCCTGACTACCCCTGGGCCCCTTCCATACAGCACAAAGTGGCAGCAGACACTCTCCCCGTTCCTGGTGAGCCTAGCAAAAGCCTGTCCTGTTGACAGGTATCTCAGCAGCGCCTCCAACTGTAACACTTGTTCGTGTCTGGTCTGACCCACCCAATCTTACATTGGCCCCTGTGGTCTATCCAGCCCCGTTACATGTCTGTGTATGGTGGTGCACCTGTAGGCAACAGGACTCCTGAGTCTCCCGTATGATGGTATTCAGGGATGTCAAGCCAGACAGGTATCTGTGGTAGTGCGTGCGAGTCCTACTTACATCACGTGCAGCGCCTCCACCTCATCAGGATCTATGCGTATGCAGGTAGATGGTCCTGATGAGGAACTCCTTCTTGGTGGTGAGGGCCCCAGGAGTGTAATTTCAGACTCACACCATGGGGTTCTCGTTGAACAAGCCATTTTTATTGTGCATGGTGATAAGGGCCAGCTGCCCCTCACAGTCATAGTCTCAGCCGCACATTGTTCCGTGATCCCCTTTAAAAGGTACGCCCTCCCAATGGAGTGGGATTCCCTCTCCCCGTAAGGAGATCACCCCTGTGCCAGGTCCCTGGACACAGTTGGCCTTCTTTGGCTGGATATTGAATGGTGCCACTAGTTACTGCACTAGTGGGCACCTTGAACTTGCTGCTTCACCTTGTAACATCAAACCGCAGCAACCACACTAACTTTAGGCAGTTCAGTGCCTTATATACCTCAGGAAGCAGGCACATCTCTGATGTCACTAACTAGGGACTCAGAGCCTGTAGCCACTCCCATCCATACATAGGGCCCCTCACCAGGGTGTGAGGGCAAACCTCCAAGATTACTGCTGGCATTCCTGTAACTTACCAGGTTTTGCTGCCAGCAGGAGAGATGATTGTAGACATTGTTATGCATGGCTACACCTACTTACAGCAAGGCTGAATAAATAGGACCCATAGAGTAGCTGTCCTTCCTCCCCAGACCAGGAAACCTCTGCAGAAGATGAAATTGCGTGTCCTCCAGAGCTCCACGCTACAAGAACAACCACCGCTGCCGCACTCACAGGCCCGCACGGTCTACGGGGGGTGGCATACGGATGATCCAGAACTCCACGCTACTGTGACAGACAGCACCGCCGCGCACACAGACCCGCTGGTCGCGCGGTGTGCTGATGATGTCACAGTGTAGCGCGGGTACACGGGGAGGTCCTGGAAGTCAGTACAGCTCCTGGGGCTCAAAGGACAGAGTCTGGGCTGACACAACTCAATAGGGAGGGAATGATACTGGTCTTGAAGCCAATACAACCACCCTACGCATTTCGTGACGGAAGTCACTTCGTCAGGGGCATGATGGGAATAAAAACATGCTGACATATATATACTCTCAGCACTAATTAAAACCAAAAAATGGGATAATAACATAATATCAAAGTGGAAAAATCGATACAAGTTAATCTTATCAGTGAATGAATGAACTAAAAATAAAAATGAACAATAAACATAAAACACATAGAAAACAATAAACAAAACATATTAAACAATAAAACAGAGACCTCATAGAACCCATCAGGGCTTGAAAGCCCATCTTAAAGGAACAATGTCCAAAAAGATCAAAGAATTTTGAATCAATAAAACCCCAAGAGTGCTGGGCTGGGAGATGGAATGAAGTCAATAGCCCAAACACTAAGACCGCCAATACCAACAGCAATCAGCAAAGTGATATACAGGCATATCCCGGTTTAAGGACACTCACTTTAAGTACACTCGCGAGTAAGGACATATCGCCCAATAGGCAAACGGCAGCTCACGCATGCGCCTGTCAGACGTCCTGAACAGCAATACCGGCTCCCTACCCTTACCGAAGCTGTGCGCAGGCGGGGAGACTATAGAACCTGTTACAAATGAGTTATTTACATCAGTTATGCACGTATATGACGATTGCAGTACAGTACATGCATCGAAAAGTGGAAAAAAGGTAGTGCTTCACTTTAAGTACATTTTCACTTTACATACATGCTCCGGTCCCATTGCGTACGTTAATGCGGGGTATGCCTGTACTCAAGTGTAAAACACATGGTATTTATAATTATTGGGTCTATATGACCAGAAAGGCTGCAAGGTCGAAATCAATGCTAAGACCGTTGGGAGATAGCGTTTTTAGCTCATATATCCAATATGACTGCCATTTGCTAATTCCATTGATTTTATCTCCTCCTCTCCAATTGCCTGGATAAATTTCAATCGCTTGGCATATGAGGCCTTTAGGGTTTTGTTGGTGGTGAACTAAAAAATGGTGTGACACACTATGAGAAGTTAAACCTCTCCTAATATTGTACACATGCTCATAAATGCGCCTCTGAGTTCTATTGGCTTCAAGACCAGTATCATTCCCTCCCTATTGAGTTGTGTCCAGCCCAGACTCTGTCCCTCTGAGCCCCAGGAGCTGTACTGACTTCCAGGACCTCCCTGTGTACCCGCGATATACTGTGACGTCATCAACACACCGCGCGACCAGCGGGTCTGTGTGCGCGGCGGTGATGTCTGTCACAGCAACGTGGAGTTCCGGATCATCCGTGTGGCACCCCCCGTAGACCGTGCGGGCCTGTGAGTGCGGCAGCGGTGGTTGTTCTTGTAGCGTGGAGCTCTGGAGGACACGCAATTTCATCTTCTGCAGAGGTTTCCTGATCTGGGGAGGAAGGACAGCTACTCTATGGGTCCTATTTATTCAGCCTTGCTGTAAATAAGATTTCAATTTTACTCCTACTGGATGGTACTGCCTCATCAGTGTCTTTAGCCCAACGGACATTTGTTTGTTGTTTTATATTTAGTAATTGCATTTGATTAAAATTGTAATAATCTTTTAGTTATTCTTTTTCAGTGTTTGGTTTTATGAGTTACACTAGGATTTTTCTCTTTGTATTTTTTGTTGTTCATGTGTGTTTGTCATCCTCGTGAGAGTTCATTGAAGATTCCCCTCAGGATTGCTTGCCATCCCCGATTGGACTCTCTATTTGGTCAGAATTCACATACTTTATATTCTTGGAGGCGCCGGTTTTCTGTTTTTTACAGTTTGGTTTTTGTTGATTTGTGTTAATCACATTTTGCCTAGGCAGCCTCACCTTTTAAGTCAAAGTTTTCATAGTAATCACTGTAATTTATATTGTTACTATATTCTATTTTAGCATTAGAGCTGTCCACACTTTTTCTTTTTTTGTTTACTACTCTCAAATACGCTTCCCATCATCCTAGAGCCATACCAAGATCACCTTTCTGGATGTCTCTCTCTCTAAAAAGGAAACATTTTGGCTTACAGACATTTACCGTAAACAATGGTGAAAAAGTTAAAAACCCTTTCGTCCAGAGAAACATACTGGATTCATAAATTGGAAACTTTATTCCCGAAAGGGTTAAATGAGGATGTGGATGTTTGGGCTTTATATGAAATACTACTCCTTTAAATATTCTTCCCCCCCCCCCCCCCCCCCCCTTTGGTTGATGCCCCTGTTATAGTATATGACCCGAATATATTTTAATATTGTGTTTCTTTTATTGCAGATTATCTTTTATTTTAGTTTTCTCTTTCTTTTTTTCTTGTTTAATATTAATGAAGTTGTTGTTCTATTGTGATTTCATGATCATTTCTCCAGTCACATTGACTGCTGCCCTACCAATATGATTGGAAGCCTTGGGCTAATTAGCCAACCAATGGGTAGGGCATGAGGGGTATTTAATGCCTCTGGGAAATGACATTTTTTTATTCCCTGATGAAGTAGTGTTATACTACGAAACGCGTAGGATTTATTAATTACTTATGCCTAGTAGGTTTTTTTCTTATTCTCTACGTTTACTGGCAATATTGGAACTTTTTCCATTCCTGTCAATTGGATCGTGCAGACCGCCATTGTGACGTCATAGCACGGCGCACTGTGAAGGAGCGACGACACCTCTAACTGAAGACACTGCTGTGAGAGTGACCGCTCCCGGCTGTTGCTGTGCAGGTTTCAGAGCACGCTCAGAGTGTTGGGGTCCCCTTCACTGTTTAGTCAGAGGACTGCTGCCATGCTAATCTTTTAAAATGAACTTTGAATGCACCTGAGACCACCTGACCGAAGGGAGGTTTCCTACTGAGGCGGATCTACCATTACCGGTTACTGATCCAGAGGAGGAATCATACAGATATAATCTGAGACGCCTACCAGAGGGACCTGTTCCTGATTCCTGAACTCCTATCTGTTGATTGGTAACTTGTGTGCTTTGCACACTCAGTGCTTATGTTCTATTCTTTTGATGTACGCAGAATATTTATCCCTACATTTTATGTAATAATACCTTGATTTACTTCACCATTTGCGTTTTGCGCTGTTTTTTTTGTTTCCATTTACCGTAAACGACTGATTAGAACATCGTATTCCATGCGGACAGCCACTACTCACTGAATTTACTTTACTTTACCTGTTTTCACTGTTTCTTTGGTGAAACAGTTTGTAAAAGATCCAGTGGACTCTGTAAAAGCTTTGGATTCAATGACATTGTGGTCTATGGAAAGGGCCTATACCAAAGATAATTTGGGGGTGCGTATTACACGGGCTAAAGCCTATGAAGGTAAAAAGAAAGATGTCAAGACTAATTGGAGGTTAATTTTCCCTTTTAAATACAACCTATCATCTTAATTCATTAAACATACTATCCATAAATATTGGCCAATCCTTCAAACTGACCCCATCTTTGGGACATTATGTGCATCTAAACAGCTGCTAGCATATAAGAGGAAGCATAGGAGAGGAAGGATTCTGCGGGATTCCTTGGTTAAGACAGATGACCAGGACAAATACACTATTAAACATTTTAAGGCATTTTCTCTGTAAAGCGCTATGTAAAACTAGAAGCGCTATACAAGAACAAACAATTATTAATTATTATTAAAGCCATAAAAAGCCTGCTATAACTGTAATGGCTGCTCTGTCTGTAATTCTCTCATTGTGGGTGATTCTTTTTGCCACCCTATTCATGGAAACAAACTACATATTCATTATATCTCAGCCCCAATTTCTCACTATGCACCATCCAGACTCTTGCGTTCTGCTCAAGGATGTCTTCTCTCTTCCCCCTTTGTATCTAAAGCCCTCTCCCACCTTAAACCTTTCTCACTGACTGCCCCGCACCTCTGGAATGCCCTTCCCCTCAATACCCGACTAGCACCCTCTCTATCCATCTTTAAGTACTTTTTTATTGTAAAATACCTTAAAACACACCTCTTTATCGAAGCATATGAGTAGCTCAGTGGCTGATACTTTACAGCTCATACATCGACCTTGACCCCTTGCAGGCGCACTCACCAGAACATAGATAGTGACTGTGGCACTCCCTCTGAATTATTTACCAATATAGCAATACCAGATATTAATAAACCAATTATATCAATCAAAGATACTTACCAGAACAACTTCCTACTGTCTCTGTACAGTCATTCTTCTTACCAATTAGATTGTAAGCTCTTATGTATCACAGATTAGAGTCCCACTGAGTGGGAGCTGCGGCAGTGACCCTGAGACGCTAATCTGTGATAGTGACCCTGAGACTCTAATCTGGCTAGGGTGCCCCATGTGGGTCCTACCCCAAAGGATCCTGGGATTCGTAGACCCGCGCGGCGTCTTGAGGAACCATCTAAGCTGGCCATCGCACTCAGCACCCACTGCGCATCGCGTTACACTGTGCATGTGCGAGATCCTAAAATGGCCACCACCTGTCCCGGAGCACCTGAGCAGCACCCAGCCTCCAGCTCCCCCGCACCTACAGTAGGGGAAAGGGGGGGGGGCTCGGCTATATATATATAAAATTATTTTTAGCATATTTTTACATTTAGTTTATGAAATAAGACCATTTTTTAACATTTAATTACATTAAGGATTTCTCTATCCTTTATACATCAAGCATGCAACCCCAGTTTGTGATGACTGTGACAGAGAAATATATAGATTATTAACTGTCAGTTACAGCTATCTGATACATGTCAATGCAGTATGCGCCCTCTAGAGCCCAATTCGTTGTACTACAACCGTGTATATAAATGTATACAGTATGTACAAGAAAAAGGGCGAGACTCCATCCTATCAAGTCATTTCAACTACCTCAGTGGAGGCTGAAACAACATTTATATGTATAAGACAATGACTAAATGTGGATGAAACTCTATTTTCATTATATTGATTCAATAAACAGAATTGCACAATTTCTTTTTTTTTGGGGGGGGAGGGGCAGTTTTTTATGCTTGTATCCTACACAAATCCACTCACTTACTGGAGCTGATAGGGCGGATTAACACGTGTACTAACCCTTAAAACTGCATTCAACTTTTAACTCTGTGAGTACATACCGCACATTTCTTGTTTTGTTTTTCTAAATTGTACTAACAAACTGCAAAGTCAATAGAGGGACAATTCCCAGATATCGCCACAGAGCAAAAGAAGATTTAGAAAAATCACAAAAAGGAGCATGTATCCCCTGCAAGTGTGGTCACTTCACGTCATTCACAGGCAGACACAGAGAAGGGAGCAGCACACTCAAACTGCAGACTCTCAGTCTTAGCACCAGGTAAATGAAAGCATACTTGCAGTGCACACTGAGTCGCCTTTGATTTCAAAGGCGTAGACAGGCATCAGAAACAAACGTACCTGATGAAAGGCTGTGTGGGTCTGAAACTTCGTTTTTCTGATGTCTGCTTACTCGGGAGACAAGGGAGAGATGCACCCGCTCAACCTAGTGTGACCACAAGGGTCACAATTGCAGACTGGTGCAATAGGGCAGGGAGAATAATCAGAACACAAAGAACACTGTATGACGCAAAGACACTGTGCATACAGATAAGGCCCTAGAAATGCCCTCAAAATCTGATGGAGGAGATCACCCTAATCAACATGCAGTACAGCAGAAAAAACTGGACCAATCATGAATGTAGTGTATAAATATGCTTTATTAATGATAATTAAAATTATTGGTACCAGAGAATATGGTGAATAAAGTGAACTGAATGCAATCAGTGCTCACTCCCCGTAAGGGGTCAATGGTTGTCAAAGTTCCAAAAATATCCAAAATGGAACAATGAACATAAGCACTGTGAATTCCAGAAAGCACTTGACCTATGCCTATAGTATAAGGCTATAGGGGCTAATTCTGGTGTATGACGTCACTCGAACGCTATATAAATTATAAACACTCACATGAAGCACTAATGTGTATATAGGCACATGATCACTACCAGCCATGCATAAAATGATATACTGTAGAAGTAAATAACAATGGCAATAAGTGATCAATAGTGTAAGTATAACACTTGCAAAATAACACACAAGTATAACACTGCTAGCAAAATTGTCCACTAAGATAAATGGCCAATAAAACAATTAAAGGTGTGAAACCCCTACACACCAATATATGCTGGCCCTGTGGGGGGAGGATTGCAAAAGGATCGTGTGATCCCCAAACCCGACCCTCAATAACATACCCCTACAGCACACGGGGGGGGTGAGGACAGAAAATGGGGGAAAGATAGGGTGACCATTCGTCCCGTTTTTGCCGGAATAGTCCCGTTTTCTTGTGTCCTGTCCCGGTTTTAAGTCCATCCCGGTTTTTGTCCCGGTTTTTGTCCCTGGTCCCGGTATTGCAGGGCAGCGGCGGTGAGGAGAATGCGGCGGCCGGTAAGTATTTTCTATGTGTGTGTGTGAATGCTGCCAGGGGGACTGAATGAAGGAGAATGCCAGGGGCGGGACTTAGAATGCCGGCCGTCCCGCATGGGATTGGATGAATGATGATGCCGGGGGCAGGACTTAGAATGCCGGCTGGCCCGCATGAGATTGGATGAATGATGATGCCGGGGGCGGGACTTAGAATGCCGGCCCGCAGGGGATTGGTCGCAGACATGTCAGAGGAAGCCGGGGGCGGGGCTTCCGCTTTGTGCAGCGCACACGTGACTGTGACTGCCTTCCCGCTCCTTGCTCCTCTGTTCACGGTGAGTGTCCCCCTTCTGTCCCGGGTCCTAGCCAAGGGGGGGTAATAGGAGGTTGTAGCGGGGGTGCGCCTGCTTTTGCCCCCCGGCGCTCGTACCTTTGCCCCCCGGCGCTCGTACCTTTGCCCCC